>VCAZ01000372.1:47500-118220 GCA_005784505.1 Bagarius yarrelli | reverse complement strand
GGGTCTAACATACATGTTGTTGGTATAGATGAGTTATAAAGTTCTTCCTCTCCTATAGTGGCGAATGAGTGGAATTGTTCGGCGTGTTCCACTATATTGAATAAAACTAGGGTTTTGTTTGTTCTCTTCTAAAAGAGATGAAAAGTAATCAGATCCAGCAGTTTTTAATGCATTTCTGTAGGACAGGTTACTATCCCACCATGCAATACTAAATTCCTCTAGTTTAGTTTTCCTCCAGCTGCGCTCCACTCTTCGTGTTGCTCTCTTTAAGGTGAGTATGTGCTCATTATACCACACTGCAAAACTTTTTCCTTTATTTTTTTTAAGCGTAAGGAGCAACTGTATTAAAAGTACTAGAAAAGACAGTCTCTATATTTTTAGTTGATTACCTATTACTTACATGATTACTTACAAAACAGTTTTTTGTGGTAGAAGTAATTGTTCTTTCATACTTGTAACAAGTTTTAGAATTTACAGTTTTAGCTATATTAAGTTTGCACAGGATAAGAAAATGATTCGAAATATCATCGCTTTGTTGCAGAATTCCAACGTCGTTAGCATCAATTCCATGTGACAGTATTAAATCTAGAGTATGATTTTTATTATGAGTAGGACCTGAAACGTGTTGTCTAACTCCAATAGAGTTCAGGATCTCTAGAAACACTGATCCCAAAACATTTTTTTTTCAATATGGATATTAAAATCACCAACAATTAAGACTTTATCTGCAGCAGCACTAACTCTGATTTATTATTATCATCTATTTCTTTGGATAATGTTGAATAAATCACAATTACTTCAATTGATGTATACCTGAAACCTGCTCTCTAAGAAAACACTGAAAGTATTATTATAAATTGATGTAACCCCTCCGCCTTTACCTTTTGGACACGGCTCATGTTTATAACAGTAATTCTGGGGTGTCGACTCATTTAAAATAACGTAATCATCTGGTTTTAGCCAGGTTTCTGTCAAACAGAGCACATCTAGATGATAACTAGTGATCATATCGTTTATAAAAAAACTGCTTTCGCAGAAAGGGACCTGATATTTAGTAAATTAAGATTATTGTTAGTGTCTAGTGTGTGTTTGTGTGTGTTTTTGCTGAATTTTGTAGCTATAAAAGTATATGTTAGCATTTAAATCATTGTCATCTTTATATTATTTATTTAGATAATAACAAAATAATAGTTTTATATAATAATGAGAATGACACACACCCACAGAAACACACACACACACACACACACACACACACAGAAACACATACACACATACACACAAACAGAAACACACACGATCACATAGGTATAAATAATGAAACTTTATGCATTAGATTCAATAATTTAATCAGTGTTCATTTTTTTGTAATTAATAATTAATAAATGAAAACTTTAAACTTTAATGGATTTAATAAAACTTTCAGAAACATATTAAACTTCTTCTTTATAGGTTGCTCTTTTGTTTTTTTTTCTTCTGAACCCGAACTGAAGTGTGAGACAGCCTAAAATGAATCGATGAGAAATAAACAAACACATTTTTTATAAAAAACTGTCAAAAAGTTGTTTTAAATCTAATTAAACAGTTTATAATATTTCTAAAGTTTAACATCGCTAATAAAATATTGATAATCACATTTAAAATCTTAATTATTATTAAAATATTCATTTAACACGAAAGTTTTACAGTTTGACTATGATATAAAACAGGAACTGAAATGCTGACCTGGTCCCCTCAATGTCCTCTATAGTCTCAGGGAGACACCGGTCCATTGTCTCCGGTAACCGACTTGCCACCACACCTGTAATCAGCGCAATGACACACAAAATCACCTGCGACAGGTGAGACCATAAATCATCTGACAGTAGAATCAGAGGAGCTAAAGCCACACCCAGTCGACCCATGAAGGAGTTATAGCCCATCCCATTCTGTCTGTCTCACACACACACACACACACACACATATTCAGCTTTAGATTCACATTTACAGTACGTATTTAGAAAACTGTGTGTGTGTGTGTGTGTGTGTGTGTGTGTGTTTTACCTGATGACAGTGGGGTAAAGTTCAGAGCAGTACAGGACTAGTGTTGAGAAAGCAATAGAAGAAAAACCTTTACCCAGAACACCAATCACTGAGCGCAAAATCCACTGATCTACAGACAGACAGAGAGAGAAACAGACAGTGACGGGTCCTGAGGCCACCCCCTGATTCAATAACACTGACAGGTCCCAAGGCCACGTCCCCTTTAATAAAACTGACAGGTCCTGAGGCTATCGCCCAATTCAATAACACTGAGAGCTCCTGAAGCCACACACTTTCAATAACACTGACAGGTACTGAGGTCACGCCCCCTTCAATAATACTGACAGGTCCTGAGGCCACGCCCCCTTCAATAGCACTGACAGGTCCTGAGGCCACATCTCTTCAGTAACACTGACAGGTCCTTAAGCCACACCCCCTTCAATAATATATATGTATAATTGTAAGGTCATCATTTTACCCTTTGGTATAAAGATGTTGCTGAGGAGCGCACAGCCGGACAACATGATCCCGCCCACCTCAGTTACACGTCGTCCAATCCGGTCGAGCAGCAAATAGACGATGACTTTGGCGGGAATCTCTACAATACCATAGAGGAACTGATTCAGGTACAGATCCAGACCAAAACCTTTGATGTTGAAGCTGATCCCGTAGTAGGTGGAGGCCACACCATACCTGAAACACACACAGTAGGAGAGAACATCCATTTTCACACGCTGCCAAATGTCTACATCCAGAATAATGCACGGAAAAGCTCCAAGATCTTTATCTGTGCTGGTCCTGGTCCAGCAGAACACACTAAAAACACCATGAGTTAAAAATCCCAACCAGGTGAAAGGGTAGTCTTTAGATATCATTTGAAGTTCAGTCAGTGACTCAGTTGTCAGTTGTTCGAACATTTACAGCAACTTCATTCCACCATCCGGGTGCAGAACAGAGAAGAGTGTTCTTGCAGATGAACCCCATAGCTGAAGAGACAATAAAGCAGTGCTGGAGGATCTGAGCATGATACATGGTGAGGTCTGTAGGAGGAAATAATTTTTAAAAAATCTGATTCAGAAGCTACAGAAAGCCTGTTTCCCTCCAGTAAGGTTCTCCACAGCAGAGCTGACTGGAGGAGGTACAGAAGACTGGAAAGGTGGTAGCGAAGTGATTAAGGTTTTGGACTGCTAAATGAGGATTGTGGGTTTGATCGTCAGCACCACGTTAACACTGCAGGGACCCTAAACAAAACTACTTAGTTATATTAATTGGAAAAAAGGTTGCTCTGGATAAGGATGTCTGCTAAAAGGCTTTTAAAAGTCTCTTAAAAACAAGGAACCTGAGTGACCTGCACCAGTTAAATGACTAAAACCTTGTGATGTTGTTAATCAACATAAGCTTGTCAGATTAGCAATAATGTCTCAGGGGTGGAGAAAAGTTTTATTACAATAGTATTAAAACCCAAGTGAGAGTGTGAACTCATCAAAACAATGAGTCTAGAGAGAAAACAGAAGAGGATTGCATATAGAACCTTGTGGGACACCGGTCTGTAAAAAGCAGGTATTGATTCCATACATGTCATCTGGCAGACCTGCTGATTAACAAATCTGCCAGTAAATGAGATGGGAAACCAGGGTTATCCAGATGTTACAGTAGATATGAAGCTGCAGCAAAACTTTTCATCATAAAAGGTAAAATATTCTTTTTCACTCAGAGGAGATGAAGAAGCAGGAGGCAAGAATCTGTACTAAAAATACTGACAGTTTGAGCTGAGAGAGAGAGCAAGAAAGAGAAAGAGAAAAAGAGAGAGGGGGGGGAAGCAACTGTTGAACATCACAATGAAGGAATGCAGAAGAAGGAAATTAAGACTGTAGCTTGTTGGAGAAGAGGATCTCAGGGGGCATCCAGAGACCTCCACCTGGATCTCTTAAAAGTTTTCTTCATAACAAACAGAACATTTATTAAGATTAAAATAGAATTCATTGTGTTTTCAGCAGAAACATCTGACCTGAAGATGGAGACCACTGATACAGCCAAATCAACATGATTGATTATTCAGTCTATAATAGAAAAATAAAACTCCATCATCTGTGTTTGTGGACGTACCAGGTGAATCCAGTGAGCAGAGCCAGTCTTCTGATCTGAGGTGTCCTCATCAGGTCCAAATACGAGTACGCCTTCTTTCCTCCCTTAGACACGATCTTGGAAAGAACCTGTACATGTATTTATTTATTTATTGACCTAAACTCTATTTAATTTTGTTAAAACAAATGATTTTGTTCCTGTCTGTGACTCATTTATTCTGTCTGTCTGTTCCTCTGACTGTCTCACCTCTGGTTTCAGGATGGCGATGGCTCTGGTCCTCTTGTTCATCACGGCACATTTCTGTAGATAAAACTGAGCTTTCTCTACTTTCCCATTAGCGATTAGCCACCGAGCCGATTCTGGAACCCACCTGACATTAAAACACACTCCATCATTCAATAACAAACAAACAAACAAAAGAAGATATGTTCACACTGGTTAGCAGCAGCAGCAGAGTCGTATCTGGGTGTCGTATCTGAGATAAACAGTTCCTCAGTTGTCTTGTAGGTGAAGCTCTTTAACTTTGAAAAGGTAAAACTGTAGAAAATTCCCTAAAGGTTCCCATTGCAGCAAAATTTTATTTATTTAATCTAATCCATTTTCCTTAAATGGTCAATGTTTCCTGTCACCATTAACCATGTGACCATGTACATGTGATGTGTAATTCTGACATGTTGTATATTTTTTTCTGATAGGTGCTGTATGATGCAGTGTGTGTGTGTTTGTGTATGTGTGTGTGGGTGTGTTTATGTGCGCTTGAATCCTGACCTCCAGCTTATTAACGCCACGGGAAGCGGTAAAGTGGTGGTCAGTGTCAGCCATCTCCAGTCTCTCACTCCGTACGCCATGGCAGGAAGAAGCATGTAACCAAACGTCCAGCTTAAACTGTCACACACACCCACCAACTTCCTGCTCTCTATACTCACCCACTCCACAGCTGACAACAGCGCACACACACACACACACACACACACACACACACGACATTTAAATCCCCTGTACAGTAGGAGTGTAAGCGGTGATGTGTTGCTCACTGTCACACACACATGCATGACTCATCTATCCACTGTACAGTGTGCTGAAGTGTGTGTGTGTGTGTATGAAGGTGTTACTTACTAAGCACACTGCTGACGATGACAATGCCGGTGATGCTGAACCCTGTGAAGAACCGCAGCACTGCGAACATGATGACAGAGGAGGAGAAAACGCTCGCCATCGCAAAACAGAACGCCAGCACATACGACAGAAGCAACACAGACTTACGGCCGAACCTGAGGAGCAACAGGACACGGAAATCATCAAGAACATTCAGAATAAAGGTAAACAATAAAAGGATGAACAACAGCTAAGCGGTAATGAGACTCATTAAGAACGGACCAGTCACATGAGACCAAAAATATAACATAGTATTGATTCACTAACAACAATAGTGGGAGAAGAATTTGTAAGCCAATTAAAGCTCACTCACAAATCTCTATGGTTTGTTTTAAAAAGAAACACTCGTTTTTTTTCCGGCATCCCACACAAACATATGAACGCAATGAATGCAATATATATTTAAGTATTAGCTTTTTATTCTGGGGGGCCCAGCGCCCTCTACTGACCAGCTGCCACTGTCACCGAAAACAGAAAAAAAAAATCACAGAGCTTTCAGTGTGATTTATGTGACCTGTCACTCAAACTGCCGAATAGAGGCGCTCCCAACATCACTCCAATGAAGAAGATGGTGGCCATCGCTTTATTTATTCCTCTATTCTCACACACCAGATCCCACTGAGTGAGAGAAAGAGACAGTGAGAGAGAGACAGAGACAGAGAGAGAAAGTGTGAGAAAGAGACAGAAAGAGGGTGTGTGAGAGAGAGACAGAGCAACAGAGACAGAGAGTCAGAGAGAGGGACAGAAATAGAGAGTGTGTGAGAGAGACAGAGAGAGAAAGTGTGAGAAAGAGACAGAGAAAGAGTGTGCAAGAGAGACAGAGTGTGTGTGAGAAAGAGACAGAGAGAGTGTGTGGAAAGAGAGACAGAGAGAGTGTGTGTGAGGAGAGAGTGTGTGTAAGAGAGAGACAGAGAGTGTGAGTGTGTGTGAGAAAGAGACAGAGAGAGTGTGTGTGAGAGACAGAGAGTGTGAGAGACAGAGAAAGCGTGAGAGAGAGACAGAGAGAGAGTATGGGTGAGAGAGACAGAGAGAGAGAGTGAGTGTGTGAGAGAGACAGTGAGAGTGTGTAAGAGAAAGACAGAGAGAGTGTGAGAGAAAGACAGAGAGAGAGTGTGAGAGAGAGACAGAGAGAGAGTGTGTGTGAGAGAAAGACAGAGAGAGAGTGTGAAAGAGTTAACAATGGAGAGTTAACAATGATTAGGTTTTATGAGCATGATGAATATATATATAATGATTAATTATGGGATGTCTGGGGTGGATTGGACCTCTGTAGCGAGAGTGCTGATGAAGGTGCTGTTATCGTACGTCCATCCATTCTGACACTCCACCACTGAAACCACGCTGATGTTGGACTCATTCTTCAACAGATGTAGCTGCGGTTCCGAGAACATGTGACAGGAAGTGAAGGTTCCGTCTTCTTGTCTTGGAATGTTGATGATCCGTCTCTGCTCCTGGGTCAGGTTTGAGTCCCCGGAGCCGAGTCGGCAGTGATGGGGTGGGATGGCGCCAATGTAGTTGTTTAAAAGGAAGTGACATGGGAGCGAGACACGACCAATAAAACTGAGGAACACCAACAGCTTCTGGAACGTTCCGAAACCGTCCAGCTCCTCCAAGAGATCCTCAAACTTCATCCTGAATCTGAAACAGATTTATCCTCTGCCTGCTGCTGTTCCTGCATCTGAACTTGTTCCCTCTCTCTCCAACTTTACAACTATCTCACACGTGACCAAATATCTCCTGCTCCAAAGGTCGAGTGCAGTGTGAAAAATCACTAAACTTACTGTGAATATTTCACTCAATTAAGCAATCGGATTTCAAGCAGTGAGTCAGCAAGAATCAGATTAACTTACAGAGAACATTACAGAAAGTCAGGATCAGAATTATTTAAGTACCATTTATTTTTTTAGCACTTTTAACAGTAGAGTTTGTGTTAAAGAAGTTTTACAGAATCATATATTAAAATTGTGTGTTAATACAAAGACAAAAATAAACACACACTAAAACACTGGGTTCAGTTTAATTAATATCAGTTAATTAAGAGTCTCCAACTAAGTAAGTCAGATTGGACAGTGGCAAGAAACTAAAACTCCATCAGTGACAGAATAGAGAAAGACCCTTGGGAGAAGCCAGGTTTAATCAGTTCTCCTCTGAGCAGGTAAACCAGCAGGTTCTTCTATACTGCAGTAAAGATTCTGTGGTTTTGTCTGGATGGCCGTCTAAAAGAACAAGATCATCAGTGGAAAAACTGCCACTGGGGTTTATTGTCTCTGTGCTGATCCATCAACTGGACTGGATACAGACTGGATCTGGTGGTGAGCTCGGATTAGGACAGAAACAGACGTATGTTAATGTAGATGTCATTCGACTTACTATACACAAATACAGTGTGTGTTATTGGAGGTGTTTCCAGTTCCGGTTGATCTGATTATTGCAGACTGACAATCCTTTAACGGATTTAGAAGTCTGTGTGTGTGTGTGTGTGTAGTCTAGGTTAAAGAGGTGGGTCATTAATCTAGTTTTAAACTGACAGTGTGTTTCTGCCTCCCGCCTGCCTCAGTACAGAGTGTGAATCAGTTTTGAAAGAGTCGTCTCAGAACGATTCTGTCCGGAATGGTGCAGTAAGAGTGAAGTCAGTTTGGAGTAACTCAGTGTCAGTACACACAGAGTTATGTATATTTCAGTCTTCTGGGTCCAAAGTTATGTATTAATAAATTCTGTTCTATAATCTGATTATGATGAATTTGGGTCGTTCTCGTTGGGTCGTATGGGGTTGATAATGACAGATTTGGGTAAATAAAGTAAAGAAGGTGCAATAGTATGTATATATGGTATCTATAAGGGTGTATATAGTATAGTATGGTTATAGCAGGCAAAGTATGACATAATAGATATATACATACAAGTGTTTGTATGATACAGTAAATACAGAGTAAATATGGATGGAATATATAGAAGTGTAAGGATAGATAATTATGGATGTATTGAACAGTAAATACAGAGTAAATATGGATAGAATATAGAGGCGTAACAATAGATAGTTATGGATGGTGCAAAGATGCATAATGCAAAGTACAGAAAGTGGCAGTGCAGAAGTAATTAACACGGTATAATCAGCTGTTTAGTGCAGGAACAGGCACAGGAAAGAAGCTGTTTTTCAGTCTGTTTGTGCGGCTCTAAGGCATTGGTAACGTCGTCTGCCTGATGGGAGAAGTGTGAACAGTCCGTGGTTGGGGTGAGAGGGATCTTTGATTATTTCCTTTGCCTTTTGCAGACAGCATTTCTTGTGTATGTTCTCCAGGGTGGGTAGCTGAGTGCCGATGATTCGTTGGGCAGTTTTCACCACTCTCTGAATGGCTGTGCGGTCCGAAGCAGTCAGCTGCTGTACCACATTGAGACAGTTTTTGAGGATGCTTTCAATGGTACCGCAGTAAAAGTTCTTCAGTATACTGTTGCATAGATGGGACTTTTTAAGTCTCCTCAAAATATAGCCACTTTGGGCCTTTCTGACCAGGAAAGAAGAGTTCAGAGACCAGGTGAGATCCTCAGAGATGTGGATTCCTAGGAACTTGAAGCTAGGTACACGCTTAACAGCAGCTCTGTTGATGTGAATTGGAGGATGAGTGTAACTGCCAGCTCGTCTAAAATCCACCTTTGTCTTCTTAGTATTAAGGTACAGGTTATTGTCCTTACACCATGCTACTAGGTGCTGAATCTCCTCCCTGTAGGCCATCTAATCGTTACCTCTGATTAGGCCTACCACTGTGGTGTCATTAACGTGGAGACATTAACAATGTATAGTAACACCTGAGTTGGACGTCTGTCTCATGTTCGACAGGTGTGAATTACACACAGATGATGTTAACACACTCAGTGAGATTGCACATGTTAGGTTTCTCTCTGCTCTTTGTTGTTTAGAGTAATAAAATGTCACTTAATTTTCACCATAGTTTTAATATTTTTCTGAAATTATTCTGACTAATTTAATCTTGTGGTTAATCTAAAACCATGCATGCAGCGCATTAGCAATGGTTAGCTGCCTTTTCTGTCTTTCTCGTTTACTTGTGTTTTATTTTTTATCAAACAAGAGTTAATATTATTATCTGCACCAACAGTTATCTCTGTCTGTCGGCGGTGAGGGCTTTACATGCGATAAATGTAGAGAAATAGTCAGGCTGACAGAGAAGGTTTTAGAATTAGAAACAAACATCCAATTGAGGATAGTAAGAATGTAAGGGGTTGGATGCGAACAGTTCAGAGAATCCTGTACATAATCCGGTTCCGGTTCTAGAGCCCGTAGGGCAACTGGGTGACTGTGAGGCGGTATAGTCTCAGGTCAAAACACAGCTCTTCAGTTCCAACTAAAACATTAAACAGGTTCTCCCCACTCTCCCCACTCAGTGATGCACCCACTGAGAAACCTGATGAAAGAGCTCTAGTTAGGAGCCAGAGCGCCTGACATCTTGGCAAATTTAAAAGTGCTGGCTAATGCTAAACGTAAATTCAGTAAGATTGTTATTCACGTCAGCGCTAATGATGTTCAACAGTAATCTGCTCCCTGCTAACTGTGATGATAAGATACATTGCAGATTGCCAACACTTAATAGCTGAATGTCTAAATGGTGTTCAACAAGGAGATTTTGGGGCCTACCTAACCTGATAAAAAGAGATATTTATCCCTCCTGGGGTGGTGCCGCTTTTCTTTCTAGAAACTTGGCAAGAAGTCTTAGAGTTGGCACTAACTGGATCACAGGTCAGGAACAGACAGACTGGCTAAACCAACCGTCTGCTAGCCGACTCACCTCACAGTCCGCACAGAAGTTAATTTCAGTTAATTTACAGCATATAGAGACTATTTTACCAAGATATTACACTTTAGAGACTCTTTTACCAAAATATTACACTTTAGAGACTGTTTCCCGAACTAGAAAATACAATAAACTATTAAACTATTTAATTGATGTCCGACAAATAAAAAATTCATGCAACACAGAGAAACAAACAAAGTTTGGTTTACTAAATATCGGGTCCCTTACTGCGAAAGTGCCTTTTGTAAATGATATGATCACTAGTTACTATAGGAGAGAAAGAACTCATCAAATCATCTAAACCAACAACAAGTTTGTTAGACCCTATTCCGTCTAAGCTCCTAAAAGAGGTAATTTCTGAAGTCATAGGTCCGCTTCTGCCCCCCAAAACATTTAAACTTGCTGTTATTAAGCCGCTCATTAAAAAAACACAAATTGATCACAGGATCTAGTTAATTACAGACCGATCTCAAACCTCCCATTTCTGTCTAAAATACTAGGAAAGGTCATATCATCACAACAAAATTTTTCTTAGAAAAATGATATCTGTAAAGATTTTCAGTCAGGATTTAGATCCTATCATAGTACTGAGACTGCTTTAATTATACTTACAAATGACCCACTGCTTGCTTATTTAGGGACTCTTAATTTACAGATATTAATTAACCTGAACTAACCTGTGTTAGTGTTTATTATTGTATTTGTATTAACACACAATTCTAATATTTGATTTTGAAAAGCAGCTTTAACACAATTTTATATCGCTACAAGTGCTATATAAATAAAGAGAACTTGACTCGACAGTGTTACAGAACGCTCCCTCAGTGTCAGTCATGGGCGCAGTTTCTCTTTTGATGGCCAGGGGGCAATCAGAAAAATAAAAATGTTTTAGAAATAACTGAAAAAATGATGCTGTGAATGTTGATGTTTATTTAAACTTATCTCCAGATTATATTTATGTGTTAAAATAAATTTAAATATTCAGAATGTGATTATGAAAGGTTAAGATTAAGTGTGTATGTGTGTCTGTTTGTGTGTGGATATACTGAAGCAGTGAACGCAGTTTTTAATTTAATTCAATGGGTAAAATATTAAATAGACTCATTTTTCAGCTGATTATTTGTGTAAATGAGTTGTTATTATTATTATTATTATTATTGTTATTATTATTATGTTGATGTCAGGGTGAAGATTAAATAGTCTCCTGAACGCCGTGGTTTCACTTCTGGTCCTGATGGTAAAGGTAACAGCCCACCTCACCGATGTTCACACCTCTCGGCCCAAACAGAAAACCATAACAGGGAACATGACAATACGGACGACCTGCACGCTAAAAAAGACAACATTTAAATTAATAACAGCTTTGTATGTGTGTGTGTGTGTGTCTGTGTTTTTGTTTGTGTGTGTGTGTGTGTGTGTGTGTGTGTGTGTGTCTGTGTGTGTGATACCTCAGCATGTCCTCCAGAGGTCAGTGTTTTTTTGCACCTCTCGCAGCGCAGACATGGCCGGTGCCAGTTTCGACCCAGTGACATCACTCTCTCACCTGAAAACACATACATGACATCATTGGGATATCATCAGGACATCAGTAAGTGTTAAAGTAATAATGTTCTACAGTGCTGAGTAACAGAGCTCTCTGTGAAGGTCACATGACTCTATACGTATAAAAGAGTTTATAAGACTGTCAACCGTATTTCATTAAGAAGTTTAAAGTTTAGAAAGTAATAAAATTGTTTCTGTTACACACTCACCAAAATAAACCACTTTATCACAGCCAGGACACACACAAGTCTCTCCAGAGAACATCCACACCGGGGGGGCAGCTACTGCACATACATACACACACAGAGCAGGAAATGAACAATCAGACACACATTAACATTCCAGGCTAATCTTTACCAACGTCCTGAACACAGACAACAGAGCAGAGAGATTCAAACTCACAACCTCCTGATCAGCACTAACCAGCTAACATTCTCCCAAATGTGTGTGTGTGTGTTTGTGTGTACCTTTGTGTTGAGGATGTTGGATGTGAGAGTTGGTCCAGGGTGTTGTGGGTGAAATCTCTTTAGTTTCCTTACATGGTGTCTGTGTGGGCGTGTCATAAACATAAGACCCGGCCCCTCCAATATTCACACCTTCCAACATATAGAGGCAACAGGGTGATTACACACACTCTTACACACACTTACACAGCATACACGGTATTTTACATGGTAAAAAGGGGACATTAAATTATTTGATGAATTTTTGTGTCCAGTCAGGATCTTGAGACTCTTGTTTATGCATTTATTACCAGTAGACTGGATTATTGTAATGCACTGTCCATCCCAAAAAGATCATTAGACACCTGTAGTTCATCCAGAACACTGACACCAGTATTCTGACTAGAACCAGAGAATTTGATCATCACACCAGTCCTCATCTCCAATCTGTTACTCATTTATAAATCACTCAATGACCTAAGGGACCTAAATCCATTACAGATCTGATCACTGAATATAAACTAATCAGATCACTCAGATCATTAGGATCAAGTCAGTTAAATTCAGTTAAATTCAGTTAGTTCTGTATTTCCTGAATGAGCGATGTGTTATTTCTTTGTTTTTATTTTAATTTCTTTGTTTTCTGATGTAGAGCACTTTGAATTAGCGCTGTGTATGAAATGTGCTATAGAAATAAACTTGCCTTGCCCAAATTATGAAAATATTTTTTTACCTTTTGGACCAAACATTGTTCCGTAGCAGGGTTTATGACAGAATGGCAACCCGTCATGCTGTAAAACACAAACACCAAAACTATGAAAGGAATTTAAAAATATCCTCTGTGTTTGTGCTGTAAAAACAGCAAAATCTCTTTTTCCATTATTATTATTTTCACTGTTTGTATTTGCGATGATGTGAGACAGTGTGCAGTGAAATAATAGATTTACATTTATCTCAGTTATCTATCTGGGCAGTTGGATTTGAGACCCTTGTTTAGGAGCCCAGCAGTGGCTGCCTGGTGATGCTGACAATTGAATTGTACTTGAGCTGCGTCACAATGGTATGGGAACGATTCCTGCGTGACTGCAGTCTTTAAGCATGTGTGTAATCACACCATTTGGAAAGCAAAACATCACAGGCAAGGCATGTCACAAGTAAGGTGACATTATTGACCAGGAAATGTAAAGACAAGCATCAAGCTCTGGTAGGTAGGCTTCATTTCAGCACGCTAGATTGACTCTGGAGGGACCAGACTGCCTGCAGTGTGACTAGCTCTTAGTGTAACTAGATCAACGTATCTTTCTAACCTTATTAAAAATATAAAAATAATCCTAGATTTCTATTTGACACCGTCGCAAAATTAACTAGGAATAAGACGTCCTCAGAAACCTGCACCATAACTGCGTGCAGCAGTGAGGATTTCATCAACTTCTTTGATAATAAAATTGCAAACATTAGAAAATTCACGCTTTAAAACCAGACCTTTCGAATTATTCTGATGAACAACTAACCGCATCAGATCAGAAAATTTCACTCCTCTGGAAAGAAAAACCTAATCGCACTCATTTTTTCTACAAAACCGTCAACTTGTGTGTTAGATCCTATACCAACACACTTTCTTAAACAAATTGTACCGGCAGTATCAGAACCCCTGTTGAAAATAGTTAACTCTTCTCTCAGCAGTGGGTATGTTCCCAAATCTTTTAAATTAGCAGTTATTAAAAACCTTTAATTAAGAAACCTGACCTCGACCACAATGAGCTGTGGAACTACAAGGACAGGCCGATATATCTAACCTTCCGTTTATCTCTAAAATCCTAGAGAAGATAGTAGCGCAACAACTATGTTCATATTTACACACAGAAATAACACATACACGAACTTTATCAATCAGGATTCAGGCCTCACCACAGCACAGAGACGGCACTGGTCAAAGTAGCTAATGACCTCTTACTGGCATCCGATCAAGGCTGTGTCTCGTTGCTTATATTACTTGACCTTAGTGCGGCCTTCGACACTATAGATCACGATATTCTTCTTAACAGATTAGAAAAATTAGTAGGAATTTAAGAAACAGCTCTTGCGTGGCTCAGGTCCTATTTAACTGATCGCTACCAGTTTGTAGATTTAAATGGTGATTATTCTGCCTGCTCCCTAAAAAGTATGGTGTTCCACAGGGCTCGGTTTTAGGCCCACTTCTTTTCTCTCTTTACATGCTGCCTCTGGGAAACATAATTCGTAAGCATGATATCAGTTTCCACTGTTACGCTGATGACACACAGTTATAACGTCTCATCAAGGCCTGATGCGAAAGGCCAGTTTTAATAAAATTGAGCAATGTGTGAAGGAAGTAAGAGATTGGGATGCTATGCACTTTTCCTCTTGCTTAACGCTGACAAGACGGAGGTTCTGGTTCTAGGACCAAGGAACCACAGGTAGCTAAAAGTAAGCTTCCTGATCACACCTTAACCCTAGACAGTCTTCGTCTTTCTGTTTCACCGAGTGCAACAGTGGAAAGATCTGGGTGTGATTTTAGACTCCAATCTCTCATTTGAAGCCCATGTCGATAATATTAGCAGGATAGCAATGGTCTCAATCATCTCAGAAATATCGCTAAAATAAGAATATCTTTTTGCTTACTGATGCCGAAAAATTAGTTTATTAGTTATGCGTTTATCACATCCAGGCTGGATTACTGTAACCCTTACTGTCTGGATGTTCAACTAGGTGCATTAATAAACTTCAGTTAGTCCAGAACGCAGCAGCGAGAGTCCTCACTAACACTAAAAAGTAGACAGCACATCACGCCGGTCTTATACACGCTGCATTGTCTCCCAGTGAGACACCGCATCGATTTTTAAAATACTACTGTTAACTTATAAAGCTCTAAATGGTCTCGCGACCGCAGGACCTAAGCGAACTTCTAGTGTCCTTACGTTCCGGCCACGCCTACTTCGATCAAAGGACGCAGGCTGCCTGTCAGCTAACCGCGCATTATAAAACTACAGCAGGGGCAGAGCCTTTTCTTACAGAGCCCCAATGCTAGGGAATAACCTCCCTATGAATGTTAGGGAATCAGACACAGTCTCATTGTTTAAATCCAGGTTAAAAACATACTTATTTAATCAAGCATTTTTGTATTGATTCCCCTTAGATAAAGGAGTAGATCTGGGGGACTCATGGGTGTTGAGTATTATGGGATGTTAGATGTCTTTCCCACTCTTATTGATCACGGTGTTGATGATGAGAGCGGCTGGTTGCTTAACATATCAGGGAGGCCCTCAGTCTGTGTTTCCCTCTGGTTCTCCTTTTAGTTATGCTGACCTAGTTAGTCTCACCCCCCACCTGCCGGAGTCCCAGCTTTACTCTACATTTCACTTAATCACTCCAAACCGTGTGATTACAATGTCACTTAACTGTTTTTCCTTCTTTTTGCCTTCCGTTCCCTTTCCCTCCCGGTCTCTCTCTCCTCTCTCTCTCTCACTCACTCTCCCTCTCTCTCTCCTCTCTCTCTCTCTCTCTCTCTCTCTCTCTCTCTCTCTCTCACTGTTTGAGTTACATACGCCACAACGGAGCTGCCGGTGATCCAGTCCCCACCACCGACCCGTCCTGTGGGTCCCTTCCCTGGACCTGCCCAGCGGATGATGCATCACCACCGGGCGATCTAGGACGACCCACTTCGCCATAAAGATGTTCCGGCTGCTCGCTAAGGACTAATGATTATAGTTGTTTACACACACACATGTAACCACATGATCCCTGCTACCTGTTTTCACCCAAATGAGGATGGGTTCCCTGTTGAGTCTGGTTCCTCTCAGGTTTCTTCTTCTATCCTCATCTCATCTCAGGAGTTTTTCCTGCCACCGTCGCCCCCGGCTTGCTCATCAGGGACAAACTGATTTCTGTTTAATTCGGTCTCATAATTTCTTCAATTGTAAAGCTGCTTGTGACAATCACCATTGTAAAAGCGCCAAACAAATAAAACTGAATTTAAATTGAATTGAATTGAGCATTCTACTGGACATTACAGAGACCAGTCCAACACTTACATGAGGACCATTGAACAGCATTGACCCATTGTCTTTTAATTTCAGACCCATTTCCCATAATCTGATCTCTAAGCAAGTAAAAATTGTGGTAAATGCTGAAAAATGATTGGCTTGTTAGTGCTAGGTTTAAAAATAAAAGTCGATCTGTTCAATGCTGACAATGCTCCACGTTCTCATGCAAGTGTTGGACCGGTCCTCTGTAATGTCCAGTCAAGACAGGTTTTATTGTTTTTTTATTGCTGTCCCCCTAGAGGTCCCACCCACGAAGTCTGCTGGACCAGACAACATCTCCGGCAGAGTGCTCAGGGACTGTGCAACACAACTAGTCATATGTCTTCACTGACCATCTTCAACACTTCCCTGTGCACCGCTGTCGTTCCCACGTGCCTCAAAAGCGCTACCATAATCCCTGTGCCCAAAAAAAGTCCGCAGTCTCCAGCCTCATGACTACTGTCCCGTCGCACTCACACCCATCGTGATAAAAGATGCTTCGAAAGGCTCGTCATTAGGCCACTTAAGACCCTGCTTGCCCCCCCCACACTGGCCCCATACCAGTTTTGCGTACCGTCCGAACCGTTCCACGGATGACGCTATTGCCACAACCCTCCACCTGGCCCTCACAACAAAATGGACAATAAAGACACATATGTACAAATGCTGTGTTCATAGACTTTTAGTTTCACATTTAACACAAATCATCCCTCGCATCTAGTCGAGAAGCGAGCCCTGCTGGGACTAAACAACCTCCATCTGCAACTGGATCTTGACTTTCTGACGGAAACCTCAGTCAGTCCCGGGATTAAAGCAGCATCTATCCCAGCAGCACCACGCTGAGCACTGGGGGGCCCCACACGGCTGCCGTGCTCATCCCACTGTTGTCACTTTGCTGACTTATGACTGTGTAGCAAGCACAGCCTCAATCACATCGTCCAGTTCACCGATGACACGACCGTGGGTGTGGTCCCATCAGCAAGAACGACGATCAGCATACAAAGAGGAGGTGAAACACTACAGCTTGGTGTAAAGTCAATACCTGTCTCTGAACATTGATAAGACTAAGCAGATAGTTTTGTTGACTTCAGAAAAGCAAAGAGCGACCATTCTCCGCTGAACATTGACGAATCCTCGTAGAGATTAATTTGCTGGTGTCCACCTGACGGAGAACCTCACCTGGTCACTCACAGCGTGCTATCATAAAAAGCCTCAGCAACCTCCTCTACTTCCTGCGAAGACTGAGAAAAGCCCACCTTCCACCTCCATCCTGACCATGTTTTACAGAGGACCAGCTCGAGCATTCTGTGTAGCTGCATCAATGGCCTGGTTTGGGAACTGCATCGTTTCGGATCGCAAGACCCTGCAGAAATAGTGAAAACAGCTGAGAAATTATCGGAGTCTCTCTTCCCTCTATAACGGACATCTACACCACACGCTGCATCCGCAAAGCTAACAGCATTGTGACGACCCCACACACCCCTCACACTCACTCTTCACACTCCTGCCCTCTGGAAAAGATACCACAGCATTCGGACCCTCACAACCCGAATGTGTAACAGTTACTTCCCTCAAGCCATCAGGCTGCTCAACACACTGATCTGAACTACCTCTACCTCAAACCTACGCATATGCACACACACTCAACCCTCAAGCCATCAGGCTGCTCAACAGAACTGAACTACATACACACACACACACCCAAGTAGACTGAAAAAACTAAATATAAGCAAAGTCACTTTATAATGCTATAATGCTATTTGCACAATACTGTTAATTTGCACATTACCTCATTTTATAATCCGGTTGGCGCTATTGAATGTTCTGTCCAGCGTTATGTTATGTTCTGTTCTCTACTGTCTAATTTGCACTGTCCTTGTAATGTTCGTATTGTTTATTGCACTGTTCTGCACTGTCTGCACTGGGTTGCACACATGTACTTTATGTCTATCCTGTTTAGTGGCTCTTTGTTGTTTTGTGAAATTCTATGTTTTGTGTAGCACCAGGTGGTCCTGGAGAAACGTTATCTCATTTCACTGTGTACTGCATCTGCTATATAAGGCTGAAATGACAATAAAGCTCCTTGAACCTTGAACCTTCAGGTCTTTACTGGTTTTACAGAAATGGTCTACCTGACAAAGTTCGGGGTTCAGACACAGTCTCCCAATTTAAACATAGATTGAAGACATATCTCTTTAAACAGGCATTCACATAACATATCCCATAATATTATGCCCCAGTATATCTAATTAAAGGCACATTATCAGCTAGTGCCTGCTAAGACTATGAACAGCAGCTACGCTAATTTCTTTTCACCTTTTCCTTTTTATACTCATCCCGAGGTATCCAGAACTGGCAGACCTTCAGGGAGAAGATGTGAGAACTCTGCAGGGATCCCGAGGCACCAGTAAACAGGTTCCTGCCCCTTTCCTCGATTTCAAGTAGCTTCAAGGATGGACTGGGACTCCCAACTGCTAAGCTGTGCTGTGTGTGAATAGTTTTTTTCCAATCCATGATCCTGAATTGTTTATGCATTTATATATTTTTTCTATTTCTGAGAATCACTTTGCTGATTTTAAGCAGAAGTTTACTGCTGGTAGCCGGTTTATGAATCACAAAAATCTCCTTTATGGTGTTCGACAGACAGGCGTTGGTATCAGCAGTTTCATCTTGGACAAACATTGAATTCTTTGGCTAATATCATGCAGAGCTATAAGGTGTTGGCAGATGCACTGCAACAAGTCTTCAGGTTACATTCTACTGACTGGTTCTGCCCAATGCTTGACTTTATTGTTGTTTTTAATCCAGCCTCATTTTTCATTAAAAAAAATCAGTTGTGTGAAGTTGCCACAGTTATTGAGAGAGTGCTTACCGTTGTCACAGTATGGGCAGTAAGGTCTCTGGGGTCTCAGTATGTGTGTGTGTGTGTGTGTGTGTGTGTGTGTGTGTGTAAGAGAGACTACATGCCAGCCTTCACATTCACTGTCTGATACTAAGACTAAAAATAACAAAAAGATAAAGAGACAAGCTTCTGTTACAGAAAGGCAGTGGGGTCATATCCCTTTACCCAAACTGCCACTGTCTGTCTGTTAAGTCAAACAGTTTTTAGTCTCTCCGATTTTCACTTTAAGGTAATGGGGTTAAAAATCAGGGTCGAGTCTTCTTACCTCTGCATGACCTCCTGGAGAGAGAATCTTCTTACAGCGTTCACATTTCAGACAGAAACAGTGCCAGTTCTTTCCCAAAGAGCTCACCCTCTCCGCTACAACAGACAGACACACACACACACAAACACACACACACACACATCAGAGTTACTAAGGCCTTAAACCCCCAATCACTTGTTTGTATAAAAAGAGATAAATGCAAGTCAATTTGGACAAAGTCATCTGCCAAATGCGGTAAATGTAAATATTTTAGATGGTAAAACGCATTTCCTAAAGGAAAGATTGCAATTAAAAAGCACATCTAAGTTCCTAACTGACGATGAAGGCTTGACAGAGCAGCTATCGAGTGTTAGACAGTGATCTGGATTATTACAGGCGGAGCCTTTAGCTCCAATAATCAACGCTTATGATAAATACAAGTTATTCAGGATTTAGCAAGAAATTACTCGTCCTCCAGTTTTTATTATCCACTATGAATTATGAATTCCGTTTGTTTTTCAAATTGTAAAGTTTTGTCAGGCTGCGAAGAAATAGAGTGTCATCAGCATAGCAGTTGTAATAGGGTAACATGTAAAGTGTAAAAATTAACAGTCCTAGTACTGAGCCTTGGGTACTCTATTTATGCTAATAAGTCTGTTTTCCTTCTTATTACAAGATCACCATCGCCACCAGATCCATTCTGTATTCAGTGTAGTTGGTGGATCAGCAGAGAGACAATAAGTCCATAAAGTACTAATAAAGTGTAGTACTGTGTAATATAGTGTGTGTAGTGTAGTTGTGATTCAGTGACCCTGTGATTTCAGTGACTACTTGTACTTTTCAGACACTCAGTGTTTCAGTTACTCATTTGACTGTGAATGACTCATGATCTCTGTGATTGACTCTACCTGTGATTCAGTGACTCTTATTTCAGACACTCTGTGATTCACTCAGTGACTCTGTGATTCAGTGACATCAGACCTCTGTGATTCAGTGACTCTTATTTCAGACACATTCAGTGACTCTGTGATTCAGTGACTCTTATTTCAGAACACAAACTCTGTGATTCAGTGACTCTTTTTCAGACACTCAGTGACTCTGTGATTCAGTGACCCTGTGTTTCATGACTCTGTGATTCAGTGACTCTGTGATTTCAGTGACCTCGTGATTGTCAGACACTCTGTGATTCAGTGACTCTTATTTCAGACACTCATTGAATCTGATTTGATTCAGTGACTCTGTGATTCGGACTGTGAATTCAGACACTCTTATTTCAGACTGTGACTCTGTGATTCAGTGACTCTTATTTCAGACACTCAGTGACTCTGGTGATTCAGTGACTCAGTGATTTCAGTGACCCTGTGCTGTTGATTCAGTGACTCTGTGATTCAGTGACTCTTATTCTGTGATCAGGTGACTCAGATTCATTGACTCTGTGATTCAGTGCCTCTTATTTCAGACACTCAGTGACTCTGTGATTCTGTGATTCAGTGACCCCTGTGTTTCATGACTCTGTGATTTTCCTGTGACTCCTGTGATTCAGTGACCTGCTTATTTCAGACCACTCAGTGATCTGTGGTTCAGTGACTCTTGTGATTCATTGACCCCTGTGTCAGTGATTTGTGACCAGTGACTCAGTGATTCAGTGACTCTTATTTCAGACACTCTGTGACTCTGTGTGGACTTTCAGTGACTCTGTGGGTTCAGTGACCCTGTGTTTCAGTGACTCTGTGATTCCAGTGACTCAGTGACTCTTACTCTTATTTCAGACACTCAGTGACTCTGTGGTTCAGTGACTCTGTGATTCAGTGACCCTGTGATTCAGTGACCCTGTGATTCAGTGACTCTTATTTCAGACACTCGGTGACTCTGTGGTTCAGACTGGACTCTGTGACTCACTGCGGTGTGTTCAGTGACTCTCAGTGACTCTGTGGTTCAGTGACTCTGTGAGAACCACTTCTTTCAGTGTGTCAGTGACCCTGTGATTCAGTGACCCTGTGATTTCAGATTCAGTGACTCTGTGATTCAGTGACTCTTATTTCAGAGTGACTCAGTGACACTCTGTGATTCAGTGTGACTCTGTTCAGTATTTCAGACACTCAGTGACCCTGTGATTCAGTGACCCTGTGTTCAGTGACCCTGTGATCTGTGATTCAGTGATTCAGTGACTGTGACCCTGTGATTCAGTGACCCTGTGATTCAGTGACTGTGAACCTGTGATTCTGACCTGTGATTCAGTAAATCTGTGATTCAGTGACTCAGTATTGTGTTTCTGTATCAGATTTGTAGAACACGTCTACACTAAACACTGAATCTTAAACCTGACACACTTTACTAATCATTCATTTTACTGACTGGACATATATAAAATTTTATTCAGTGTCTCTCTGTGGTGCATGCACCTGGCGGGTGGAGAGGATTAGATCTCACACTGTTTGTGGATTTAGAGTTGATCAAGATTTAGGCCTTGTTCTCAATCTCATCTCTAACCATAAAGCTGTAAAAACGCCACTTTCATGTTTGTCCAGTACCTCTCTCACAGAGCCTGGAATGTGTGTGTGTGTGTGTATAATGTATGTGTGTGTGTGTAGAATGTGTGATTTCCATGTGAGTGCTAATTTTATTCCCTCACGGAGATGTAACAGACAAAACAAACGAATTAAAAACATAAATAAACAGACTGAGAGACACAAAGAGAGACAAAGAGACAGACAGACAGAGATAGAGACTTGTATACACCTCTACACACACAACCTTTACACTAACACTTATACACACCACCTGAAGCTGAATACAAATCATCCTCATCCTCTTCCTCACCTTATTGTACTTTATGGATTACTCGAGTATAATCAAAGTAAAATTTTAATAAATATAATCTTTCTCTCTCTCTCGTCTTTTCTGTCTCTCTTTCTCTCTCTTTTATTCTCTCGGTTTCTCTCTTTCTCTTCCTTCTGACTCTCTCTCGTGGTTCTCTGTCTGTCTCTCTCTCTCACCCTCTCTTTCACAATTCCTGAAGATTTGATTGTAAATTAATCATTTTTACTTTAACTCTTTCCCTCACTCATATTTTTAACTGTAACTCTTCTCCTCGCACTGATTTTTGTTAGACAGAATAAAGAAGAGAGTTTTGTTTCCTACCGAAGAACACTGGCTTTGCACATCTGGGGCAGCTGGAGGTCATGACGGATGAGTGAAGATGGAGTGAGACTAAAGAAGAAAGAGGCGCACGGGGATCTGGGACATTTTAAAAGCGCGCTAAGTCACGCCCCCTGCCGCATGAGCACGCACACACACACACACACACAGCGCTGACAGTGTTTTGATGAATAAGGCTTCTTTGATGGGGTTATTAATGATACTTCTGCCCTCTAGTGGTGGTGGTGTTTTGTGATACAGTATAATTATATATTGGTGTCTGTGTGATGAAGCGCTCAGCATGATATAACACACTCCTGACTGTTATGAAGGGGGAAGTGGTAGTGAAGGGGTTAAAATGTTGGCCTGCTAACCGGAAAATTGTGGGTTTGATTCCCAGCACCACCAAGTTACCACTCAGTTGTATAAATGAAACAAATGTAAGTCACTCTGGATAAGGGTGTCTGCCAAATGCCATAAATGTAAACGTTACACACACACACACACACAGTTTTTTAGTCTGTAAAAAATGAGTTGGATACAAGAGATAATGATGGTGTTATTAAGTCTGATCTCCTTTTTTATTGGGTTTAATGCAAAAAATTAATGAACACTTTTATAAAAAAAACAATTTAAACCGGTATTAATTATTTTACTTCAGTCCCTTAGTCTGGTTTATTAATTGTTTAGAGATATGTTTGATCAATGTTTTAAATAAATGTTTGATTTAAATTTTATGTAAATTAAATGTTTTATATATAAAATAACATGCTTAATGTATGTTTGATACAGCAGCTCTGTTTATAATCATTAGAGTTTATAAATACTGTCATGTTAATGTTGGACTAAATCTCACTGTAATAACCTGATTATGGGTTTGGGTCTGTATGTGGGGTGTGGTTTAGTATGTGGGGTGTGGCTATATAGGTGTGGTTCTGTATATGGGGGTGGTTATGGGGTGTCTGTATGGGGTGTTGTCTGGGTTTGGGTCTGTATGTGGGGTGTTGTTATAAGTGTGGTTAGTATGTTGTGGGTTCGTGGGTTGTGGTTCTGTATGTGGTGGGTTGTTATAAGTGTGGTGTAGATGTGGGGGTGGTGGATGGGTGGGTGTGTTTCGTATGTGGAGTGTGGTTTTATATTTGGGGTGTGATGATGTGGTTTTGTATGTGGTTATGGGTTTTGGGTCTGTATGTGGGGTTGGGGTTGTTATGGGTGTGGTTTAGTATCGTGTGGTTGTTTTGGGGTGTGGTGATGGGTGTGGTTCTGTATGTGGGGTGTTATTGGTTTATGTATGTGGGGTGTGGTTATTGGTGTGGTTCTGTATGTGGGGTGTGGTTATTGGGTGGGGTGGTTTTTTTTTGTGGTTCTAGGGTATTATGTATGTGGGGTATGTGGGTGTGGTTATGGATGTGGTTGTGTATGGGGGTGTGTTTATGGGTGTGGTTTCTGTATTGGGATGTGGGTGTATGGGTGTTGGGTTTTGGTATCTGGGGGTATTGGTGTGGTTATGGGTGTGTGTGTATGTGGGGTGGTGTAGTGTCGTGTGTGTATGGGTGTGGTTTTGTATGTGGGTGGAGTTCTGTATTGGTGTGGTGTGTTTACGGGTGAGGTTTTGTATGTGGGTTGTGGTTATGGGTGTGGTTTGGTATGTGGGGGGTGTGGTTATAGGGCGTGGTTTTGTACGTGGGGGGGTGTGTGTTATGGGTGTGGGTTTATGGGTGTGGTTCTGTATGGGGTGGGTTCTGTATGTTGGTGTGTTATGGTGGTGTGGTTCTGTATGGGTTGTGGGTTGTGGATGTGGGGTGTGGGGTTTTATGTGGGGTGTGGTTATGTGGGGTTTTTGGTTGTTTGGGATGGTGTGGTGGTTCTGTATGTGGGGTGTGGTTTATGTATGTGGGTGTGGTTTATGGGGTGTTTGGTTATTTCTGTCTGGGGGTGTGGTTGGGTGTGGTTTCTGTATGTGGGGTGTGGTTATGGGGTGTGGTGGTTGTGTATGTGGGGTGTGGTGGGTGTATTATGGGTGTGGTTGTGTAGGGGTTGTGGTATGTGGGTTGTGTTGTGGGGTGTGTAGTATGTGGTGTGTATGGTTGTGGTATGTGGGGTGTGGGTGATGTGGGTGTGCTTTTAGTATGTGGTGTGGGGTGTGGTTTTGTATGGGTGGGGTTGGGC
This sequence comes from Bagarius yarrelli, assembly GCA_005784505.1. Taxonomy (NCBI): domain Eukaryota; kingdom Metazoa; phylum Chordata; class Actinopteri; order Siluriformes; family Sisoridae; genus Bagarius; species Bagarius yarrelli. The sequence continues at coordinate 93,675 of VCAZ01000372.1, read as the reverse complement.
GGAGTGAGGTTTTGTATGTGGGGTGTGGTGATGGGTGTGGGTGTTTTGTATGTGGGTTGTGGGTGTGGGGTGTGGTTTTGTATGTGGGGTGTGGTGATGGGTGTGGTTTTGGTTAGTATGTGGGGTGTGGTTATGGGTGTGGTTTTGTATGTGGGGTATGTGGTGATAGGTGGTTGTAGTGGGGTGGTTTTGTATGTGGGGTGTGGTGATGTGGTGTGCTGTTTGTATGTGGGTTGGGGTTTTTGTATATGGGGTGTGGTGATATGGTGGGTATGGTTTATGTGGTGTGTTGTTTTTATGGGTGTGGTTTTGTATGTTAGTGTGTTTTGTATGTGAGTTTTGGTGATGGGTGTTGATTTTGTATGTGGGGTGTGGTGATGTGGTTGTATGTGGTGTGGGTGTGGTAGGTGTGTTTGTATGTGGGGTGTGGTGATAGGTGTTTGCTTTGTATGTGTAGTTGTGATGGGTGTGGTTTTGTATGTGAGGTTGTGGTGTGGTTGTGTTTTGTATTGGGGGTGGGTTGTGGTGTGGTTGTGTGATGTGGGGTGTGATGGGTTTTGTATGTGGTTGGTATGGGTGTGATTGTATGTGGGGTTTGTGGTGTGTGTGTTTTTATGTGGGTGTGGTATGGGTGTGGTTTGTGTGAGGTGATAGGTGTGGTTTTTATGTGGTGTGGTGTGGGTTTTGTATGTGGGGTGTGTTAGGTGGTGGTTTTGTATGTTGATGTGGGGTATGGGTGGGTGATGTGGCGGGTGTGGGTTGTTGTATGTGTGGGGTGTGGTTTTGTATGTGGGGGTGTGTGGTGATGGGGTGTGATGATTTTGTATGTGTGGGGGTGGGTTTGTGGTTATGGGTGTGTGATTTTGTATGTGGGGTGTGGTGATAGGTGTGCTTGGTTTGTGATGTTTGTATAGGGTGTGGGTGTGGTGATAGGTGTGTATGGGTGTGCTTTTGTATGTGGGGTGTGGTTATGGGTGTGGTTTTGTATGTGGGGTGTGGTGATAGGTGTGCTTTTGTATGTGGGGTGTGGTTATGGGTGTGGTTTTGTATGTGGGGGGTGTGGTGATAGGTGTGCTTTTTTTGTATGGGGGTGTGTGGGGTGTGGTTATGGGTGTGGTTTTGTATGTGGGGGGGTGTGGTTTTTGTATGTGGGGTGTGGTTTGTATGTGGGGGTGTGGTGATGGGTGTGGTTCTGTAATGTGTTATTATGAAAACAAACTACATATGACGTGTTTTAATTTCTTTACAGACTCACTTCACTACCTGTCTCTAGTAAGTACTTCCTGTAACACCCCTCACCCCCCACCCGGTGATGTCACGCTTTGGCTGCTTGGTTCCTGTAGTGCTGATGAGCCTGGATGATCTCGCTCACTACAGACGGGTCGTCCAGCGTGGTGACCATCCCCGAGACTGTCCACCTGCCCCATGGCCACCTCCGGTCCGGAGGATTCTCCTCATGATCTTTCCTGAACGAGTCTTCGGAAGACGTTTCACTACCTGAGACACGAAACAACACCAGGTCAACATCTGGAACACATTTAAACGCTGCTACAGCAACACACAAACTCATCCTTATCTTCTACACAGTGTTCTTCTACAGTGTTTACATCTGTCACAACCATTAGTGCTTCACCAAGAACCACCAGGAACTAGGAGGAACCCAGTGCAGTGTGTGTTATAATATAATTATTTATAAAAGTTAATCCTGACACAAATATATTAATGTTTCTATTATGGGTATGGGTCTGTATGTGGGGTTGTGGTTTGAGGGTGTGTGGTTCTGTATGTGGGGTATGGTTATTGGTGTGGTTCTGTATGTGGGGTGTGGTTATGGGTGTGGGTGTGTGTGGTTATGGGTGTGGTTTTGTATGTGGGGTGTGGTTATGTATGTGTATGTTTCTATTATAAACAGATTTATTCTATATATAAACATTCAGCATGTATAATAAAAAGATTTATCTTCATCAATGTGTGTATGAGAAGATCGAATTTATACTTTAATTCCTCTACTGAACATCACTACTCATTTACATATTCATTTATTCTAATGTATTTAAATGATCCTTTTACATTTTAATTAATCATTTCAGCCCAAATATAAACTGGGTCACACACCAGGAAGTGCTCAGGTACGGCGTATTTGGCGATCTTGGTGGCTACCAGCTGTCTCAGCTCCTTTACCACCGACTCCTGGTCTTCTGACACTTTCTCCTTCATAACCACAAACGCAAAGGGAACTGAAGACACAGGAAGTGGCTACATGTTAAACAGGAAGTGGATTTAACATCAGTTATGTGACATTACACACGCTGTACTTTAGAAATAGCATTATTGATAAATGTCCTGACTTTAACACAGAATCCAGTCTCACTGTAATGCAGTTTATAACGCAGGGTCACACTGCGGCCTCTAGAGGGCGTCAACTGAGCGACAGTTTTTAAATAGAACAAACCCATCTGACGTTCTTTTTGAAACACATTCAAAGATCAGTTTAATATTCTTATTATTTAAAAACTTTAGTGAAGCTGCCACACACACACACACACACACACAGCATGTCTCTCTCTCTCTCTCTCTCTGTGTCTCTCTTTTAGTCCGCCCCATCACTCAATCTTTCTTTCTCTTTCACGCCATTTAACGAAACAGGGATTTATATGCAATTATTTAAAAAATTAAATGAAGAGAAGTGAAGTGAAGTGAAAAGAGAAGTGAAGTAAAGTGAAGACAAGTGAAAAGAGAAGTGAAGTAAAGTAAAGTAAAGTAAAGTAAAGTAACAAGTAAAGTGGAGTGGAGTGGAGTGGAGTGGAGTGAAGAAAAAAGAGAAGTGAAGAGAAGAGAAGTGAAGAGGGATGCAGGACTGATGTTTCTGGATCTGCACATTAGCGTCTGAGGAATTTTCTGCTTCACATTTCGACTCTTTTACCTTCTCCTTTAACGTCGTGTGGAATTCCGATGACGGCCGTCTCAGGAACGTTGGGGTGCTCGTCCTATAGAAGGTCATCACTCAGTTCAACACAACCCATTAAAAGTCATTATCAGTTTAACAAAAAAACTATTAAAATTTGACAGACCTTTTTATCCAGACCAACATTTATCTCTTTTTAATTTACATCTGAGCAATTGCGGGTTAAGAGCCTTAATCAGGGGCCCCCAACAGTGAGAACTTGGTGGTGCTGGAAATCAAACCCTGATCTTCCAGGTATCAGTCTAATATCTTAAAACACTGATTTCACACCACTTCCCCCTGCAAGATAATTAGCATTTATATATTTGAGTAGTTCTGCCTCTCACCAACGCGTCCTCAATCTCTGCCGTGCCCAGACGATGACCGCTGACATTAATGACATCATCCATCCGCCCGGTGATTTGATAAAATCCGTCTGCTGTCCGGTGAGCACCGTCACCTGTAAAATAATAACCTACAGCACCCAACCAACCACCCAACACACACACACACACACCACACAAAACGATTGTTACAGCGCTAACAAAACAAACTGCACACATTCAAATACATACAGAAACAGAAACACAGGTCCCGCCTCCTTCACTCAGAACTGACAGATACACAGGTCCCGCCTCCTTCACTCAGGACTGACAGATACACAGGTCCCACCTCCTTCACTCAGACTGACAGATACCACAGGTCCCGCCTCTTCACTCAGACTGACAGATACACAGGCCCTGCCTCCTTCACTCAGACTGACAGGTACACTGGCCCCGCCTCCGTCACTCAGCCTGACAGATACACAGGCCCCGCCTCCGTCACTCAGCCCTGACAGATACACAGGCCCCGCCTCCGTCACTCAGACTCGAGACTACACAGCCCCGCCTCCGTCACTCACTAATCAGCCCGGCCTTCTCACTCAGACTGACAGATACACATTGGCCCCGCCTCTTTCATTTAGACTGACAGATACACCAGGTCCCGCCCGCCTCCTTCACTCAGACTGACAGGTACACTTCCCCCGCCCCTCTCCGTCACTCAGACTAATACACAGCCCCGGCCTTCTTCACTCAGACTGACAGGTACATTGGCCCCGCCTCCTTCACTTAGACTGACAGGTACATTGGCCCCGCCTCCTTCACTTAGACTGACAGATACACAGGCCCTGCCTCCTTCACTCAGACTGACAGGTACATTGGACCCGCCTCCTTCACTTAGACTGACAGATACACAGGTCCCGCCTCCTTCACTCAGACTGACAGGTACACTGGCCCCGCCTCCTTCACTCAGACTAATACACAGCCCTGGCCTTCTTCACTCAGACTGAAAGGTACATTGGCCCCCTGCCTCCTTCACTCAGACTGAAAGGTACATTGGCCCCGCCTCCTTCACTTAGACTGACAGGTACATTGGCCCCGCCTCCTTCACTTAGACTGACAGATACACAGGCCCTGCCTCCTTCACTCAGACTGACAGGTACATTGGCCCCGCCTCCTTCACTTAGACTGACAGATACACAGGCCCTGCCTTCTTCACTCAGGCTGACAAATACACAGGTCCCACCTCGTTCACTCAGACTGACAGATACACTGGCCCCGCCTCCATCACTCAGACTGATATACAGGCCCTGCCTCCTTCACTTAGACTGACAGATACACAGGCCCCGCCTTCTTCACTCAGACCCTGCCTCCTTTACTCAGACTGACAGCTGTGTTCTTACCAGGATAGGGTTTGAAGTAGGCATCTATGAATCTCTGATGGTCTCCAAAAATACTTCTGGCCATTCCAGGCCACGGTTTACTGATACACAGAGCACCAGTGACATCATTTCCTGTCAGGACCTGACCCTGTGATGTCATATTGAACAGATAAACAAAGAGAGACAGTGAGAGAAAGTAAGACTTTACATTCCTTTATTTAACCAAATTACTTTATACATAAAATCATTGTGACTAATAAAATAACATAATTTACCTTCTCGTCCATTAACGCAGGCTGAATTCCGTAGAAGGGTCTCATGGCCATGGTGGGTCGTATCTCAGCACCGGCCTCGGCGGGTTGTGGAGCGATACACACTCCGCCCGTCTCTTGGGGGGGCAATGAAATAATACACAAACACATCAGCAATAACCCCTGAAATCCTGTGAGAAACACTTAAGAGTGATTATTAGCCACACCATTACAGAACATTATTACATCATCAGTCGGCGTCCTACAATCTAATTGGTACTCAGGCTTTTAATTTATTTTAAAAAACAAAATTCTCAAAACTCTTAATGACTAAATAATTCACCTGTCTGCCACCAGGTGTCCACCAGAGGGCAGCGTCCATCTCCCACTACATTATAGAACCAGTCCCACGCCTCATGATTGATGGGTTCACCAACTGATGGAACAATCAACAAGAACAAGCTTTTGCACAGAACCCGCACAGAACCCACACACACACACACACACACACACACACACACACGCACACACCTGAGCCAAGAGTTCTGAGTGATGATCGGTCGTACTTCTTCACCCAGCTCTCCTCATATTTCAGCAGCAGCCTAAGAGCCGTAGGAGCAGCGTAGAACTGATTAATCTTCAAACGCTGAACCATCTCCCAGTAACGACCTACACACACACACACACACACACAACACACACACACACACACACACAATTATCCTGGTGATTATTAAATATAAAAGATAGGGAATTGTGTCCTGATAAACCCTCAACCCTGAAAATATTCACTGGAAAACTTGATATATATATCGAAACCCTTCATCTTTTCACTCTGACCTCCTGTAGATGAAGGTACACTTGCTCTCTTCTTCCTCTTCAGCTGAAAAAGAATGATTAGCTTCAGGTTCAAGATCTTTGGTTTCCACCATGCAATGAAGATGTGCTAGGGGCTGTCATAGAGCAGCAAAAGATCAGGAGCATGATGAAGTTCTCTGTTTGGCTGGTGGCTCTAAGAGCATGGTCAGGGATATTGCCTGGTCTGGTGACACCCTCCTCTGTGTTCCACATGTTTCTCTGTATTCCTCAGTGTTCCTCTTAGTGAGTGAGAGGGGTAAGGTTAGTTTTAGGTGGTAGGTTGCTTGTTGTGATTCAGAAGGTGAAGGTGTTTATATCATCTGGTAAAAAGGTGTCAGTAGCAGTGATCAGTGATTGGCTGCATTTCTTTCTGCATGCTCTGGATTCTGATCATCAGAAGACACACGTTCTATTTTAGGGTGTATTTATTTTTAGAAGGCTTCATGCCAGGCTTGTTTCTGGTTTCTGTCAGTGCCAACATGTCCGGGTCTTTAGGCCCTCTGACCACATGCAGATCCAGGAGCTGTGAGAATTCAGAGTGTGTGAACAGGAATCTTTTAAAACCAAGTCCGATATCTGTATTTACACTAAACACAACAAGACAACCCAATGTAGACGTGCCGTCAGGAAAAGAAAAGAAAAAACGGCGCCAGGATCAACGAACCCAATGCAGAAAAATGAAATAATTTATTAATGTTGCTTCCGCATCACATTTAAACGTCAGCAAAACAACACTTTCTCTAGGTGGAGAGAAAGAGAACCACTGAGAGAGAAAGAGAGCCTAGTGTGTGTGTGTGTGTGTGTGTGTGTGTGTGTGTGTGTGTGTGTGTGTGTTTGGAAAAAACAGAACTGTAACCGTGGACTGTTAAAACTGCCTCTTTATTTCTTTATTACAGTGTCACTGTAACACCAAACACCACACCTCCTCCTTAAGCCATTCAACTTACTGCCACTCACACCCACTCCTGTTCACTTTCACTCACTCCAACTCATTCCACATTCACTCCCACTCACTTCCATTTATTTCACATTTACTCCCACTAACTCCCACACACTCTCATTCACTCCTACTCACTCCACATTCACCCCACTCACTCCTATTCACTCGATATTCACTCCCATTCACTCCTATTCACTCCCAACCATTCTCATTCACTCACTTCACTCACTTACTCCCATTCACTCCCACTCATTCCGCATTTACTCGCACTCACTCCCACTTACTTCTATTCCTTCCACTCACTCCCAATCACTCCTACTTACTCCCACTCACTCCCACTCACTCACTCCCCACTCACTTCATTCCACTCACTCCCACTCACTTCCCATCACTCCATTTCACTTCACTCCATTCACTCCCTCCCATTTACCTTCCCCACCACTCCCATTCACTCCCACTATTTTAATTCCCATTTACTCACATTTACTTCACTCCCACCACATTCACTCCACATTCACTCCCACTTACTCCCTGGTCCAAGCATCTGAAAACGACCTGATTTGTGAAAGGGGAAAGAATTTAACAAGATTATAAAAAACACTGAGTGGATCTTTATCCTGATTGGGTGGTTGTGTACACACACTGCTAACACTGTGTGTGTGTGCGTGTGGTTACCTGGATCTGGGTACACAGGTGTGCTCTCAAATAGCACTGTAGTTCCTCCGTTAGCGAGTGGTCCGTACACTACGTAACTGTGACCAGTGATCCACCCAACATCAGCAACACACCCAAACACATCACCGGGTCTGTGATCAAACACATACTAAAACACACACACACAAACACACACACACACACACACACACACACACACACACACACACACACACACACACACACACAGGGGGAGTGTGTTATCTGTGTTCTGGAAACTCACAGCGATAATTATCAGATAACTGTTCAGAGAATCAGCAGCATGTTTCTCTGCACATTTCTTAGTTCCAGGCGGTCATCAGTCATGTGGTTTCAGTCACAGACTCTGATATTAATCAGTCATGTGGTTTCAGTCACAGACTCTGATATTAATCAGTCATGTGGTTTCAGTCACAGACTCTGATATTAATCAGTCATGTGGTTTCAGTCACACAGACTGAGCATGTGGTTTAATATCAATCAGGTGGTTTTGGTCATCAGTGACTGGATCAATCAGAAATGTTAATTCAGTCACAGACACTGAGATTAATCAGTCACATGATTTTAGTCACAGACTCAGACTAATCAGTCATGTGGTTTCAGTCACAGAGCCATGTGATTAATAGTCACAGATTTAAGTCACAGAGATCAGATGAATCAGTCAAGTGGTTTCGGTCACAGACTCAGACTAATCAGTCATGTGATTTTAGTTACAGACTCTGAGATTAATCAGTCAGATGGGTTTGGTCACAGACTGTAATATTAATCAAGCATGTGGTTTAGTCACAGACTGAGATAAATCAGTCATGTTGTAGTTTAGTTACAGACTCAGACTAATCAGTCATGTGGTTTTAGTCACAGACTCAGATTAATCAGCCATGTGATTTTAGTCACACAGACTCAGACTAATCAGTCATGTGATTTAAGTCACAGACTCATTAATTAGTCAGGTGGTTTTGGTCACAGACTCTGAGATAAAACAGCCACATGATTTTAGTTACAGACTCAGACTAATCAGTCAAGTGGTTTTAGTCACAGACTCAGACTAATCAGTCAAGCGGTTTTAGTCACAGATTCTAAGACCACCCGGTCATGTAATTTTCAGTTATGTGGGCTCAGTCACAGACTCTGAGATTCACCAGTCATGTGGTTTTAGTTACAGACTCTGAGATTAATCAGTCATGTGGTTCAGTCACAGACTCTGAGATTAATCAGTCATGTGGTTCAGTCACAGACTCTGATATTAATCAGTCATGTGGTTCAGTCACAGACTCCGATTAATCAGTCAGGTGGTTTTGGTCACAGACTAAGATCAATCAGAAATGTTAATTCAGGCATAGACACTGAGATTAATCAGTCACATGATTTTAGTCACAGACTCATGAATCAGTCAAGTGGTTTCAGTCACAGACTTAGACTAATCAGTCATGTGATTTTAGTTACAGACTCAGACTAATAAATCATGTGATTTTAGTCACAGACTCTAAGATTAATCAGTCATGTTTTTTCAGTCACAGACTGAGATTAATCAGTCAGATGGTTTTGGTTACAGACTGTGATAATCAGTCATGTGGTTTAGTCACAGACTGAGATAAATCAGTTATGTGGTTTAGTTAGACTCAGATTATTCAGTCATGTGGTTTTAGTCACAGAGTCTGAGTTTAATCAGTTATGTGGTCTCAGTCACAGACTCTGAGATTAATCAGACATGTTATTTTAGTCACAGACTCTGATATTAAGCAGTCATGTGGTTTTAGTCACAGACTCTGAGATAAATTAGTTATGAGGTTTAGTCACAGACTCTGAGATAGAATTAGTCTATGAGGTTTAGTCACAGACTTGAGATAAATTAGTTATGAGGTTTAGTCACAGACTCTGAGGATAAATTAGTTATGAGGTTTAGTCACAGACTCTGAGATAAAATTAGTTATGAGGTTTAGTCACAGACTCTGAGATAAATTAGTTATGAGTTATGAGGTTTTAGTCACAGACTCTGAGATAAATTAGTTATGAGGTTTAGTCACAGACTCTTGAGATAATTAGTTATGAGGTTAGTCACAGACTCTGAGATAAATTCGTTATGAGGTTTTTAGTCACAGACTCTGAGATAAATTAGTTATGAGGTTTAGTCACAGACTCTGAGATAAATTAGTTATGAGGTTTAGTCACAGACTCAGTTCAGTTTATAGTTATGTGGTTTAGTCACAGACACCTTAAAAATTGTGTAGGATATAGACCGAGTATGATAATGACTAATTATAAAATATACATATTAGGAGTAGCACTAAAAAGAAGAAATAAGAGTGAGCTGAATATGATAAGGAAAAGGAAAAAGGAAAAAGAACAGGATGGTGTGCTATCAAATAGTTTTACCAAAATATAACTAATCATAGAAGTGTGTGTGGTGTGTGTGTGTGTGGTGTGTGTGTGCATAAATAAAGTCGTCTAGTTGTAATATAAAATCAGGAAAACACAGACACGGTGGTACAGAGTGGAACAGGTTTATTGGACAGCCCCAAACCTAATTAACAAACGCTAATTAAGTGGAATAACATCAACCTCGTCGGCCGTGTGGCAGATAGGAGGAGACGGGAGGAATCAGACTGGATGATGAATCGTCAGAGAAAAACAGCGGTGATGGAGAGACTGGTGGTGGAGGTGAGGGCCGGAATGGAGGGCCCAGCACTGTTAGTGAGATCCGGAGGGATCAGACAGTCAGTTTGGGGTTCCTACATCACAGGTTCGAGGAGAAAAAAAGATCACATGCACAGGTGAAGTTTCGTTGAGTGTGTGTAGATGGAAGAGACGATCCAGAAAAACACTGATTTCCCCACTGAGACAGGCTAAGCTGAGAACGCCACATTGGTCTGATGTTCTCTCTACGTTCAGTAGTTAAGCGGGCTGGAGATAAGAAAGGAAATTTAATTGGGTACCACTGGTCATGATTCTTTCAATATAATAAACTCATAGAAAAATAGATAAGTAGCAGCTGTGTGTCAAAGTAACCTGAAGTATTAAGAAGAATAAACTGAATAGGTGATTTTTTTTAACTTAAGCACTAAAAATATATGCATATGTAACACTCACAAAAAAAGAAGAGTAAGAAAAATAGAACTTACGCATTGCAGTGTAGAAAAACATCACAGAAAGTCCACAGAGTGAAACAAGGCCTCGATTTGTGTAAGTGAGCAGGAGGTGAACAGGTTTATATAAGAACTGTTGTTTTTTTTTCAAACAAGAGGTCAGTCTTCGGTTCTAATGGGAAATCACTTTTAATGAGGAGACGGCACCTTTCAGGGGCAGTGTAACTCTGGGAAAAAAGATCATTTACATTTACACTCAAAACGTTTGAAAATAATGGGAACTTTGCTTGTGCCGTTTATTGCTGAACAGACTGCCCTCTGTGGATCCTTTGAACGCTCGATGACTGCAATAAATTGGGAGTTTTTTGCTCGTCTCACTTTGGACTCAAGAATCTTTATATGTTTAAAAAAAGTTTATTATTTTCTTTGACAGTTTGAGTTAAAACATAGTGGTAATTGACTCAACACGAGGCACCCCTGCGAATGTGTCTGCTCAGAGACGGGCTCTGGGCTCTGAGTTCCTGAGTTCCGACAACCTGACCACATAAACAATTAACCACCACCCAAACACCCGACCACCCCAAACACCCGACCACCCAAACACACCCGACCACCCAACCACATGTCCACCCAAACACCCACCCCCAACACCCGACCACCCAAAACACCCGACCACCCAAACACCCAAAACCACCCAAACACCCAAAACCACCTAAAAACACCCAACCACATGTCCACCTAAACACCCGACCACCTAAAACACCCAACCACATGTCCACCTAAACACCCGACCACCTAAACACCCAACCACATATCCACCCAACCACCCGACCACCCAAACCACCCGACCACCTAAACACCCAACCACATGTCCACCTAAAAACACCCTAAACACCCGACCACCTAAACACCCCCCAACCACATGTCCACCTAAACACCCGACCACCTAAACACCCAACCACATGTCCACCCAAAACACCTGTCCACCCAAAACCCCACCTAAACACCAACCACACATGTCCACCCAAACACCTGACCACCTACCAAACACCCCAACCAACCACATGTCCACCCCCCAAACACCTGACACCACACCTAAACACCCGACCACATGTCCACCCAAACACCTGACCACCTGTGAGCTGTGAACTTCACATAAGTGAGTTTAATAGACTGAAGAATGAAACAGATTCCACTGTCACAGAAATACTGACACAACTGACAGATAAACACAGTGACTTCCACAGCAGAGGTATTCAGCTTGTGTGTGTGTGTGTGTGTGTGTGTTTTACCTGGTGTGTTAGAGAAGTGTACAGCAGGTATCCAGCCTGTGTGTGTACGATGCCTTTAGGTTTTCCTGTACTGCCCGATGTGTAGAGCAGAAATAACATGTCCTCACTGTCCATGGGCTCTGGAGCACACACACTTGATTCCCTCTCCATCGCCTAAAACAACACAATAAACACACTTACACACTGATCGATAACAATACAACAAATACAACTAGTCATCATCACCTTCATTAATATCATCTTCATCCTCACATCATAACCATCATCACCATCATCATCACCATAATCATCATCTATGCCCTCACATCACCACCACCATTATCATTATTATTACCACCATCATCATTACTATCATCATCATCGTCATTATTATTATCATCACATCATCATAGTCATAATCATTCTCAGATCATTATCATCACTATCATCATCATCACTATCATCATCATCATTACTAGCATCATCATCATCACATCATCATACTCATCCTTATCATCATTCCCACATCATCATCAACACTAACATCACCACCATCATCATCACCACCATCATCATCATCACCATCATCATCCCCACCACCATCATCCCCATCATCATCCCCAGCATCATCATCACCACCACCATCATCCCCAACATCATCCCCGGCATCATCACCAGCATCATCCTCATATCATCACCATCATCCTTACGTCATCATCACCATCGTCACTATCGTCCTCACATCATCATCACCTTCATCACCATAGCCATCATCAACATCCTCCTCAAATTATCAACATCATGACCTTTATCATCACCATCAACAACGTCATCATCATTTTCAACATCACCAATATCATCACTATAATAATCACATCATCATCATCATAATCACATCCTCATCATCACCATCATCATTATCATCTTCATCCTTATCATCCTCATCGTCATGAAAGTGGTGGCTCATGGTTAAGGTGTTGGACTACCAACCCAAAGATTGTGGGTTCGATTCCCAGCTCCACCAAGCCACCACTGCTGGGCCCCTGAGCAAGGCCCTTAACCCCCAATTGCTCAGTTGTATAAATGAGATAAATGTAAGTTGCTCTGAATAAGAACACCTTCCAAATGCTGTAAATGTAAATGAATGACCAAGCCATGCCCTCACCTCCTCCAGGGGCGTGTCCATGTCCCCCATTTGCACACTGTGATTGGTTCTGTGAGCCACGAGGACGCTCTTTACCGAGGGACAGGACCTCACTGCCACATCCACCGTCTCCTTTAGATTACTCACACGTCCTCCTCTCACACCCTGATTACATGTGATCACCACCTTACATTCAGCTACAAGTGTGTGTGTGAGAGAATAACAACTGGGATTAATATAGTGTAAAAACAGTCTGTTAAAGGCAGAAAAGAACAAGATTCAATATTTTTTTTTACACACACACACACACACACACACACACGCACACGCACGCGCACGCCGCGCGCACACGCGCGCACACGCACGCACACACGCACGCACGCACACACACACACACACACACACACACACACACACACACACACACACACACACACACACGCACACACGCACAGACAGTCTGAAAACAGTAAAGAACGGGTTTAGAAATAATAAGCTAAGGGTTTGAAGGAGAAATGTGTGTATAAGTGTGCGTGTGTGTGTGCGTGTGTGGGATCTTTTCCATCCTAAACTAACCCTCAGTTTAATTATTTAAGTGTCAGACGGAGTGAAGTCAAACAGCTGCTGTGTGTCGCACCTTATCAAAGCTCAAGGTCAGAAGATTAACTTGTACTTTAACTGGAACTCGGTGTTATTGAGCTGTAATCAGGGCATAATGTTCTTTCAGCACAATGAAGCTGACATAACTGGGCCCCTGAGAAAGGCCCCTAACCCCCTCAGGTAGATGATGAGATGAATGTAACTCTAATAGTCTTGTTTTCCCTGAGGAAGTGTGTGTGAATGTTTTCTTCTGTTAGAGTGTGATATTACAATAATGTTGTTGAGTTATGAAGGTTGACTCTATGTTCAGTGTCTGACTGGTCCCTGGTTCCGTTCTCACCGTCCTGAATCCTGTCTGCCAGAGCCTCAGAGCTGAACCCAGCAAACACCACCATGTGAACCGCTCCCATCCGCGCACACGCCAACATGGCCGCCACGGCCTGAGGACACATGGGCATGTAGATGGCCACGCGGTCTCCTTTTCTCACGCCGCAGTTCTTCAGCACGTTGGCTAAGCGGCATGTCATCTCCAGCAGCTCTCTGAGGAGAAACCAGGTGTGTGTGTGTGTGTTAGTGAAGTCCTCACTCTGAACGGAGTTATAAAGATGTCGTAAAGTTTCACCCTGAAGCTGGAGTACAGCTTAAACTGTTTCACATGACCAGGGTCAAAGGGTGACTCATTCTTATGTTAATATATTTAACATACATACACACACACACTCACACACACACACTGGAATGTGACTGTTTTGTTGTATATATAAATAGTTAATAGTAAATAGTAGAGGATTTAGTGTGTTAGAGCATGTTTTCGTGTGTGTGTTTTTACTGAGTGTCTATATGATTTTTTATTGTGTGTGTATGTGATAAAGTGGAGTTACTGAGTTACTCTTTATTTGTAAAACAAGCGCTTGTTTTAAACACTAATTAAGCCGTTACTATGGAAACGAGAGTGTATCAGTGCATTAATATAAACCTGCACTTCCCTCAGAGCAGCTGACAACCAATCAGAGAACAGAATCTTACAGAATAGTTACATTACAACACAGACTAATGATATAGTATTGTTGCAGTAATGTTATAGTAATATAGTAATGTTGTGGTAATGTAATAGTAATGTTGCAGTAATATTATGGTATTGTTGCAGTAATGTTATATTATTGTTGCAGTAATGTTATGGTAATGTGTTGCAGTAACGTTATAGAAATGTTGCAGTAATGTTATATTAATGTTGCAGTAATGTTATATTAATGTTGCAGTAATGTTGTAGATGTAACTGCCTGCATGAGTTTAATACAGCCTGTATTCTGTGCTGCTGCTGATGACTTTCAGATGCAGAATAAGATGTTATAGAAAAAAGTACATCTGTGCTGAGTTCCTCTGTGATGTGCATAGATATGTGTTTTGCCACACACACACACACACACATATACACACACATATACACACACATATACACACACATATACACACACATATATACACACACATATACACATATACACATATACACATACACACATACACACATACACACACACATACACACACACACACACACACACACACACACACACACACACACACACACATACACACACACACATAAACACACACACACACACACACACACACACAAACACACACACAAACACACACACAAACACACACACACACACACACACACACATACCACACATACACACACACAAACAAACACACACACACACAAGCACAAAGTAAATAAATAAAAGCAGACTCTGTATTTAACTTGTTGTACAGGTAAATTGTATAAAACCACCACAGTGTGTGTGTGTGTGTGCGTGTGTATCTGTGTTTTTTCTACCACAAATGTATTAAACGTTTTGGTCAGAATAGGTTTCTATAAAAAACCCGCTAACCCACACAAACAATTACACTGAGCGTGTGTGTGTACATGTACACACAGACTGTTTTAGACTTCTCCTTTGTGTCCTATTTGTGACCCGCCTTTCCTGTTTAGCCAGAAAACACTCACTAATCCCCCCAATACCTTCCACTAACCCCCCATACCCTCCACTAACCCCCAATACCCTCCACTATCCCCAATACCCTACCTCCACTACCCTCCACTAACCCCCCAATACCCTCCACTAAACCCCAATAACCTCCACTAACCCCCAATACCTCCACTTTACCCCCAATACCCTCCACTACCCCCAATAACCCCCCACTAACCCCCAATACCCTCCAACTAACCCCCATACCACACCCCCCAATAACCTCCACTATACCCCCAATACCCCCACTATCCCCCAATACCCTCCACTAACCCCCAATACCCTCCACTACACCCCCAATAACCTCCACTAACCCCCAATAACCCTCCACTAACCCCCAATACCCTCCACTAACCCCCAATACCCTCCACAATACCCTCCACTACCACCCCAATAAACCCCCAATACCACTCCACTAAACCCCAATAACCTCCACTAACCCCCAATACCCTCCACTTTCCCGCCCCTAACCCCCACCCTCCATAACCCTCCACTAACCCCCAATACCCTCCACTAACCCCCAATACCCTCCACTACACCCCCAATAACCTCCACTATCCCCCCCTCCACTATCCCCCAATACCCTCCACTATCCCCCCCAATACCCTCCAACTAACCCCCCAATAACCCTCCACTACACCCCAATACCTCCACTAACCCCCAATAACCTCCCACTAAACCCCCAATACCCTCCACTTTCCCCCAATACCCTCCACTAACCCCCCAATACCCTCCACTACCCACCCTAAACAATACCCACCCCCAATAACCTCCACTATCCCCCAACCCTACCCTCCCACTAACCCCAAATACCCTCCACTATCCCCCAATACCCTCCACTAATCCAAAATAGCCTCCACTAACCCCCGCTAACCCGTAACAACTTCCGCTTACCCCAAATAACCTCCATTAACCCTTAATAACCTCCACAAACCACCACTAACCCCAATAACCTTTAATTAAGAAACCTGACCTCGACCACAATGAGCTGTGGAACTACAGGCCGATATCTAACCTTCCGTTTATCTCTAAAATCTAGAGAAGGATAGTAGCGCAAGCAAGTTATGCTTCATATTTACACAGAAATAACATACACGAACTTTATCAATCAGGATTCAGGATCAGGCCTCACCACAGCACAGAGACGGCAACTGGTCAAAGTAGCTAATGACCTCTTACTGGCATCCGATCAAGGCTGTGTCTCGTTGCTTATATTACTTGACCTTAGTGCGGCTTTCGACACTATAGATCACGATATTCTTCTTCACAGATTAGAAAAATCAGTAGGAATTAAAAGGAATTAAAGGAAACAGCTCTTGCGTGGCTCAGGTCCTATTTAACCGATCGCTACCAGTTTGTAGATTTAAATGGTGATTATTATTCTGCCTGCTCCCTTGTAAAGTATGGTGTTCCACAGGGCTCGGTTTTAGGCCCACTTCTTTTCTCTCTTTACATGCTGCCTCTGGGAAACATAATCCATAAGCATGATATCAGTTTCCACTGTTACGCTGATGAACACACAGTTATACGTCTCATCAAGGCCTGATGTGAAAGGCCAGTTTAATAAAATTGAGCAATGTGTGTGAAGGAAGTAAGAGATTGGAGGTAAAGCAATTTCCTCTTGCTTAACGCTGACAAGACGGAGGTTCTGGTTCTAGGACCACAGGTAGCTAAAAGTAAGCTTCCTGATCACACACCTTAACCCTAGACAGTCTTTCTGTTTCACCGAGTGCAACAGTAAAAGATCTGGGTGTGATTTTAGACTCCAATCTCTCATTTTGAAGCCCATGTCGATAATATTAGCAGGATAGCTAATGATTCTATCATCTCAGAAATATCGCTAAAATAAGAAATATCCTGTCGCTTAATGATGCTGAAAAATGAGTTCATGCGTTTATCACATCCAGGCTGGACTACTGTAACGCTTTACTGTCTGGATGTTCAAACTAGGTGCATTAATAAACTTCAGCTTAGTCCAGAACGCAGCAGCGAGAGTCCTCACTAACACTAACAGATACGAGCACATCACGCCGGTCTTATACACACTGCATTGTCTCCCAGTGAGACACCGCATCGATTTTAAACACTACTGTTAACTTATAAAGCTCTAAATGGTCTCGCGCCGCAGGACCTAAGTGAACTTCTAGTGTCGTACGTTCCGCCACGCCTACTTCCATCAAAGGATGCAGGCTGCCTGTCAGTACCGCGCATTATAAAAAACTACAGCGGGGGCGGAGCCTTTTCTAAACAGAGCCCCAATGCTATGTTATAACCTCCCTATGAATGTTCGGGAATCAGACACAGTCTCAGTGTTTAAGTCCAGCTTAAAAACTTATTTATTTAATCAAGCATTTTGTATTGATTCCCCTTAGATAAAGGAGCAGATCTGGGGGACTGATGGGTGTTGAGTATTATGGGATGTTAGATGTCTCATGTCTGTGTTTTCCCTCTGGTTCTCCTTTAGTTATGCTGAACCTAGTTAGTCTCACCGGAGTCCCAGCTTTACTCCACATTATTCACTTAATCACTCCAAACCGTGTGATTACAATGTCACTTAACTGTTTTCCCCTTCTTTTTTGCCTTTCCTTTCCCACTCTCACATCTCTCTCTTTTCTCTCTGGTCCCTCTCTCTGTCTCTCTCTCTCTCTCTGTCTCTCTCTCTCTCTCTCTCTCCTTACTCTCTCTCTCTCCTCTCTCTCTCCCTCTCGTCTCTCTCTCTCTCTCTCTCTCACTCTCCTCTCTCTCCTTTCCCTCTCTCACTATGTCTCTCCCTCCTCTCTCTCCTTTCTTTTCTTTTCTTTTTTTTCTTTTTCTCTTCTTCTCTCTCTCCTTTCTCTCCTTCCCTCCTCATCCTCTCTCTCCCTTTCTCTCTCTCTCCTTCCCTCTCTCTCTCCCTTCCTTTTTCTCCTCTCCTCTCCTCTTCTCTCCTCACCCTCTTTCTTCCATCTTCTCTTCTCCCTCTTTTTTCCCCTCTCTCTCTTCTCTCTCTTTGAGTTCTAAGCCACAAACGGGCTGGCTGATCCATACCCCCCTCCGACCCCGTCCTTGGGGTCTCCCCTGTGACCTGCCCAGCGGGATGATGCCTCACCGGGCGATCTAAGGACGACCCCTTGCCATAAGACTTCCGGCTGCTCTAAGGAACTAATGATTATAGTTGTTACACACACACAGTGTAACCTCATAATCCTGCTACCTCCTGTTTTCACCCAAATGGAGGATGGGTTTCCCTGTTGAGTCTGGTTTCCTCGCAAGGTTTCTTCCTACCCTCCTCTCTCTGTTGAGTTACATACGCCACAACGGAGCTGCCGGTGATCCAGACCCCACCTCCGACCCCGTCCTGTGGGTCCTCTCCCTGTGACCTGCCCAGCGGATGATGCATCACCAGGGCGATCTAGGACGACCCACTTCGCCATAAAGACGTTCCGGCTGCTCTAAGGACTAATGATTATAGTTGTTCACACACACACAGTGTAACCTCATAATCCCTGCTACCTGTTTTCACACCCAAATGAGGATGGGTTCCCTGTTGAGTCTGGTTCCTCTCAAGGTTTTTCTTCCTATCTCATCTAAGGGAGTTTTTTCCTTGCCACCGTCGCCCCCAGCTGCTCATCAGGGACAAACTGATTTCTGTCTCATTTTTATCTCTTATAATTTCTTCAATTGTAAAGCTGCTTTGTGACAATCACCATTGTAAAAAGCGCCAAAAAAATAAAACTGAATTGAACTGAATTGAACTGAATAACCTCCACTAAACCCCCAATAACCTCCCACTACCTCAATAACATGCACTAACACCCAATAACCTCCACTACCTCAATAACATGCACTAACCCCTAATAACCTCCACTACCTCAATAACCTCCACTAACCCCTAATAACCTCCACTAACCCCTAATAAACCTCCAATAACCCCTAATAAGCACCAATAACCCCTAATAACCACCACTAACCCCTAATAACCTCCACTAACCCCTAATAACCTCCACTAACTCCTCTGACTTACTCAAACACCATCATTGTGGTTTTACATAGTACTAACAACACACACACACAAGTTTCACAATGCATCCCCAAGCCTGAAAACCCAAAATGTCCAGAGCGGCGCCATGGCGTATGACCTCTTCATCAGATTACAATCAGATTTAATCAGACTTCAATCTGATTACAATCAGACTTTATCAAAGTACGATCAGACTTTAATCAATTACAGTTCAAACTTTAATCAAAGTACAATCAGACTTTAATCAAAGTACGATCAGATTTATCAAGTACAATCAAACTTTAATCAGTAATCAAACTTTAATCAAAGTACAATCAAACTTTAATCAAAGTAATCAGACTTAATCAAATCAACTTTAATCAAGCCTTTAACAAAGTCAATACTTAATCAAAGTACAATCAGACTTAATCAAGTACGATCAGACTTTAATCAAAGTACGATCAGACTTTTAATCAAAGACTTTAACAAATCAAACTTTAATCAAAGTACGATCAGACTTTAATCAGACTCCAATCCGATTATAATCTGATTTGATAGCAGTGTTTGTAACTCTACAGCACAGATGCCCCCCTGTGCAGCTCCACTAACGCAGAACATAGGTATGTGTGTTAGTGTGTGTAAATGTGTGTGTGTGTGATACCTGTATGTGAGTCTCTCCTCTGTCCCCGGCTCATCTTTCTCCCAGATCAGAGCCACTCGATTTGGATCCTTTTCCACATGTACATCAAGACAGTTTACTGTTCAAAACACACACACACACACACACACACACACACACACACACACACACACAGTGAGTAACACAGGAGGATTTGAGAACAGTGGGGGGGTGTGTGTGTGAGAGAGAGAGAGTGTGTGTGTGTGTTTCAGTTCCTGATGGAGTGTAATATGTGAACTTTAAAGTTTCTGTAAGTACATTTAACCCTTTAACTTCCTCAGACTGTTAGTTATTACTGCTAAACCGGAAGTTGTTGATTTAATTTTCGTTATTTTTACCGGAAATGTTCAGTTTTCCCCCGGAGAACCAGCCGATCTTCCCGCGCGCCACATCGCAATCCTGCACGCGCTCGAAAGCCCGGATCCACGTGATCCTCTCACGCGCAGCAGAGTCCCAGAAGCGCTCCGGTTCCCGGACTGAGAGCTCAAGCAGCTCCGCGTGCGTCTTACCGGCCAATAGCGAATTTAGGGCAGCGGTGGAAAAAGACCGCGCGCTACAGAACCGAACCGAAAACGGGCCGAGCTCGCGCCACGAATGCACTTTTCTACCGCGCGCTAACTTCAGCAGCTGAGCAACAACTCCGCGCGAGGCCATGACTCGAGTGTGTATGTGTGTGCGTCTCATCGGCTCACGCGACTGCCTGCCAAGATCTCTTTCTTAAAGATATCACACACCCCCCTCGGGGAGGGGACGGTGGTGGATGTATTGGGCGCGCGCGCGCACACACACACACACACACACACTGTCTCTGTTATTAATATAAATTTGATCCTAAAGCTGACGTCACCTTTTTTGCAGTCGGTTGTGCGCGCAAACTGCAGCCTGTTAAATTATTGGTTTAATAAAATCTTTAAAAGTCGGTGTGTGTGTGTGTGTGTGTGTGTGTGTTATTTACGGAATGTACAGATGTTGGAGTGAATCGGTGTGGGATGGAATCTCTCTCTGTCATTGGGGTTAGTATGTTAGTGTAATTTACATGACTTAGGGGAAGTGGTGGCTCACGGTTAAGGTGTTGAACCACCAAACAGAAGATGGTGGGTTAAAATCCGCATAACAGCATAATTAGAATAAAATGGAGAATAAACGTAACCAATCATATTCCAGTGACAGATTTTATTGCGGAAGTAAAAGGGCGCCGCACCGGAGAATGTCAAATCCTCAGTTACACCCTAGCTTGGTGCCCTACTAGAGTCACGTGAGCAGAATAACCCCTAGTGCACTACAGATAAAAGAGTTCGGCTCAGTCACCAACATGGCGAGAACTGGAGATTTTAAATAAAACGTTATAGCTACACGAGTAAGTTTAAAACATTAACTTTATCTGCTTTTTTCTGTTAAATTACAGGCGTTTTTATTCCTAATATTTATTTATTTAAAACGCGAAATTTTTGCTCTGAAAAATCACAGTTAGCTTACTAGCTAAGTAGCTTGTTGACAAAAGCAAAACAGTTAAAATGATTGAAACATCATTAAACCCGATAAAATCGTATTTAACGTCATTGTTTTCACATGTAGAAAAAAACACGTCGCTTTCTAGAAACATAATATTAAATCCAGCATGTTTAGCTGTTAGCTAACTGGCTTTTCGTTTCCAAGGAGACGCATAAGGAGGCCCTGAGTGACCATGCGCAATAAAACGAAACGCTAAAGTGTATTATTAACACACACACACACACACACACACACACACATATATATATTTTATATCCACTTTACTGTCAGTGCTGTATAAACCTAAATAATCCCCTTTACGGTCAGTGCTGTATATAAACCTAAATAATCCACTTTACTGTCAGTGCTGTATAAATCCTAAATAATCCACTTTACTGTCAGTGCTGTATACACCTAAATAATCCCACTTTACTGTCAGTGATAATCACTTTACTGTCTGTAATAACCTAAATAATCCACTTTACTTTACTGTCAGTGCTGTATAAACCTAAATAATCCACTTTACTGTCCAGTGCTGTATAAACCTAAATAATCCACTTTACTGTGTCAGTGCTGTATAAACCTAAATAATCCACTTTACTGTCAGTGCTGTATAAACCTAAAAATAATCCACTTTACTGTCAGTGCTGTATAAACCTACATAAATCCAATCGTCACTTTAACTGTCATCAGTGCTGTATATAAACCTAAAATAATCCACTTTACTGTCAGTGCTGTATAAACCTAAATAATCCCACTAATTCCATTTACTGTCAGTGCTGTATAAACCTAAATAATCCACTTTACTGTCAGTGCTGTATAAACCTAAATAATCCACTTTACTGTCAGTGCTGTATAAACCTAAATAATCCACTTTTACTGTCAGTGCTGTATAACCTAATAATCCAACCTAAATAATCCACTTTACTGTCAGTGCTGTATAAACCTAAATAATCCACTTTACTGTCAGTGCTGTATAAACCTAATAATCCACTTTAACTGTCAGTGCTGTATAAACCTAAATAATCCACTTTACTGTCAGTGCTGTATAAACCTAAATAATCCACTTTACTGTCAGTGCTGTATAAACCTAAATAATCCACTTTCACTGTCAGTGCTGTATAAACCTAAATAATCCACTTCACTGTCAGTGCTGTATAAACCTAAATAATCCACTTTACTGTCAGTGCTGTATAAACCCTAAATAATCCACTTTACTGTCAGTGCTGTAAATAAACCTAAATAATCCACGAATAACCACTGTAAGTGCTTTACTGTCAGTGCTGTATATAACCTAAATAATCCACTACTTACTTACTGTCAGTGCTGTATAAACCTAAATAATCCACTTTACTGTCAGTGCTGTATAACCTAAATAATCCACTTTAACTGTCAGTCAGTGCTGTATAATCCTAAATAATCCACTTTACTGTCAGTGCTGTATAATCCTAAATATAATCCTAAATAATCCACTTTACTGTCAGTGCTGTATAATCCTAAATAATCCACTTTACTGTCAGTGCTGTATAAACCTAAATAATCCACTTTACTGTCAGTGCTGTATAAACCTAAATAATCCACTTTACTGTCAGTGCTGTATAAACCTAAATAATCCACTTTACTGTCAGTGCTGTATAATCCTTTAGTGCTGTAATAACCTAAATAAATAATCCATACTTTACTGTCAGTGTGCTGTATAAACCTAAATAATCCACTTTACTGTCAGTGCTGTATAAACCTAAATAATCCACTTTACTGTCAGTGCTGTATAAACCTAAATAATCCACTTCACTGTCAGTGCTGTATAAACCTAAATAATCCACTTTACTGTCAGTGCTGTATAAACCAAATAATCCCTTTACTGTCAGTGCTGTATAACCTAAATAATCCACTTTACTGTCAGTGCTGTATAATCTAAATAATCCACTGTAGGGCTGTAAACCCAAATAATCCACTTTACTGTCAGTGCTGTATAAACCTAAATAATCCACTTTACTGTCAGTGCTGTAGTAAATAAACCTCCACTTTACTGTCAGTGCTGAATAATCCACTTTACTGTCAGTGCTGTATAAACCTAATAATCCACTTTACTGTCAGTGCTGTATAAACCTAAATAATCCACTTTACTGTCAGTGCTGTATAAACCTAAATAATCCACTTTACTGTCAGTGCTGTATAAACCTAAATAATCCACTTTACTGTCAGTGCTGTATAATCCTAAATAATCCACTTTACTGTGTGCAGTGCTGTATAAACCTAAATTATTCACTTTACTGTCAGTGCTGTATAAACCTAAATAATCCTTTCTGTCACTTTACTAATAAGCCATGCTGTCAGTGCTGTATAAACCTAAATAATCCACTTTCACTGTATAACCTAATAATCAGTGCTGTCAGTGCTGTATAAACCTAAATAATCCACTTTACTGTCAGTGCTGTATAAACCTAAATAATCCACTTTACTGTCAGTGCTGTATAAACCTAAATAATCCACTTTACTGTCAGTGCTGTATAAACCTAAATAATCCACTTTACTGTCAGTGCTTGTATAAACCTAAATAATCCACTTTACTGTCAGTGCTGTATAAACCTAAAATAATCCACTTTAACTGTCAGTGCTGTATAACCCTAAACTTCTGTGCTGCCTAAATAATCCACTTACTTTACTAAATTCAGTGCTGTATAAACCGAAATAATCCACTTTACTGTCAGTGCTGTATAAACCCAAATAATCCACTTTACTTTGCTGTGTGAAATCCCTTTTTTTTTGTTTTTCTGTGTAATCGGATTATTTGGGTGTAATCTGATTATGAGGTTTTCTCTTTAGTGCTGTGTGAGATCAGATGAATCTGTGTTGTGGGTTGAAGTGGGTGTGGTCAGGATGGAGTCTGCTGTGTTACCTGACTGGGAGATGATTCTGTACTGGATTCTGTCCTTCACCTCTCATCTTTACTCCTTCTACCAGCTTTACTTGTTCTCTAAAGGTACACACACCTCCTGCTTCTCTTTCACACACTCGGATACACACCTCCTGCTTCTCTTTTCACACACTCGGATAAACACCTCCTGCTTCTCTTTTCACACACTCGGATACACACCTCCTGCTTCTCTTTCACACACTCGGATACACCACCTCCTGCTTCTTCTCTTTCACACACTCGGATACACACCTCCTGCTTCTCTTTCACACACTCGGATACACACCTCCTGCTTCTCTTTCACACACTCGGATACACACCTCCTGCTTCTCTTTCACACACTCGGATACACACCTCCTGCTACACACCTCCTCTCTCTTCACACACTCGATACACACCTCCTGCTTTCTCTTTCACACATCGGATACACACCTCCTGCTTCTCTTCACACACTCGGATACACACCTCCTGCTTCTCTTTTCACACACTCCACACTCGGATACACACCTCCGTTCTCTCCCCTGCTTCTCTTTCACACACTCGGATACACACCTCCTGCTTCTCTTTCACACACACACACTCGGATACACAACCTCCTGCTTCTCTTTCACACACTCGGATACACACCTCCTGCTTCTCTTTTCACACACTCGGATACACACCTCCTGCTTCTCTCACTTACACACCTCCTGCTTCTCTCACAACACTCGGATACACACAACTCTCCTGCTTCTCTTTGACACACTCGGATACACACCTCCTGCTTCTCTTTCACACACACTCGGATACACACCTCC
Organism: Bagarius yarrelli; assembly: GCA_005784505.1. Lineage (NCBI taxonomy): Eukaryota > Metazoa > Chordata > Actinopteri > Siluriformes > Sisoridae > Bagarius > Bagarius yarrelli. Next base: position 68,287 of record VCAZ01000372.1, on the reverse strand, counting down.
TGCTTCTTCTCTTTCACACACTCGGATACACACCCTCCTGCTTCTCTTTCAACACACTCGGATACACACATCCTTGCTCGTCTTTCACACACTCGGATACACACCTCCTGCTTCTCTTTCACTTCACACACTCGGATACACACCTCCTGCTTCTCTTTCACACACTCGGATTCCTGCTTCTCTTTACACACCTCCTGCTTCTCTTTCACACACTCGGATACACACCTCCTGCTTCTCTTTCACACACACTCGGATACACACACCTCCTGCTTCTCTTTTCACACACTCTCGGATACACACCTCCTGCTTCTTCTCTTTCACACACTCGGATACACACCTCCTGCTTCTCTTTCACACACTCGGATACACACCTCCTGCTTCTCTTTCACACACTCGGATACACACCTCCTGCTTCTCCTGCTTCTCTTTCACACACTCGGATACACACCTCCTGCTTCTCTTTTCACACACTCGGATCACACCCTCCTGCTTCTCTTTCACACACTCGGATACACACCTCCTGCTTCTCTTTCACACACTCGCTTTCACACACTGGATACACACCTCCTCCTGCTTCTCTTTCCACACACTCGGATACACACCTCCTGCTTCTCTTTCACACACTCGGATACACACCTCCTGCTTCTCTTTGACACACTCGGATACACACCTGACCTCTCTTCTTCCTTTCTGTGCTCACACACTCGGATACACACCTCCTGCTTCTCTTTCACACACTCGGATACACACCTCCTGCTTCTCTTTCACACACTCGGATACACACCTCCTGCTTCTCTTTCACACACTCGGATACACACCTCCTGCTTCTCTTTCACACACTCCTGCTTCTCTTTACACACTCGGATACACACACCTCCTGCTTCTCTTTCACACACTCGGATACACACCTCCTGCTTCTCTTTCACACACACTCGGATACACACCTCCTGCTTCTCTTTCACACACTCGCATACACACCTCCTGCTTCTCTTTCACACACTCGGATACACACCTTCTGCTTCTCTTTCATTTTGCATATGAAATTGCATGACGCCAAATAGACATAAAACCTTTTAGTGCCAATGAAACTGAATAGAATTATGTTGAATTATGTTGGGTGTAATGTGCTCTAAAAACCCCCACCCACCCCTTCTCGTCCCCCTCTCTGTTTTGGGGTACATGTGTTGTGGCTCCTGCTAATAAACCTGTATGATAACCTTCGGTTGTGGTGGTAAGAGGTTTCATACCCGTGACATAGCTGTGGGGTTTCCTTTGATTAGTCAGTAGAACAGAAAACATGCACACACACATGCTCAATGATCACACTGCTGCAAGATAAATGTAAATGCCTTAGATTAAAAATAAGGGAGTGGTAGACCAGTGGTTAAGGTCTTGGACTGCTGATCAGATTGTGGGTTCAACTCCCAGCACCACCAACCTGCCCTTGAGTATAGCTCCTAAACCTTCACTGCTCAGTCAGATAAAACAATAAGATAAATGTTTAACTGTTCTTTACTGAATCATTGAAATACTGATACAGGATCGTTGAATTCCTTTCCCACTTATACTGTGGTGATGTCATTTCCTGGTGGTGTGTGCGTGGTGTGTTGTCAGAGTAACATACACACATTTCATATGATCTTCATTAGAATGTCATCTGTCTCCTGATTAATAATGTCACCAAAAATAACCATTAGAAAACCACTTCAGAGCCATTACATCTGATTGATGTCACTTCTTGTTTTTGTTGTGTGTAGAACACCAGGAGCGTTTGGACAGAGAGGGACAACTAGAGCAGAGCTTCATCATCCGGGGCAGTAAAAAGGTACCAGAATTAATGAAGAGTTCACAGATGTGTTTTTGTTCACTGTACAAACTCCATTTGTGTGTGTGTCTGTGTGTGTGGATGTGTGTATGCTATGAATGTGTGCGTGTATGTATGGATCTTTGTGTGCGTGCATATGAATTTGAGATGTGTGTGTGTGTACGCTATGGATGTGTGGGAAGTGGTTGCTCATGGTTAAGGTGTTGGATTACCAACCCGAAGATTGTGGGTTCCACCAAGCCACCACTGCTGGGTCCCTGAGTAAGGCCATTAACCCTCAATCATTTGTAGGGGCAGTGGGGCTGAAATGGTTAAGGTGCTGAGTTGTTAATCTGAAGACCAGAAACACCTGGGTTCAAGCCCCACCTCCGGCAAACCAGCCATTGTTGGGTCCTTGAGCAAGACCCTTAACCCCTCCTGCTCCAGGGGCTGCTGTATCATAGCTGACCCTGCGCTCTGACCCCCAACTTACTAAGATGGGATATGCGAAAAATGCATTTCATTGGCTCTGAACACGTACCTTCCACAATGAATTGAATATATATTTTGAATATATATATTTATTCGTTTGTGCATGCTATGTGTGTTTCTGTGTGTTTCTTCACAGGATGTGATGGATTTTGAGTGGAGTTTCTGGAGTGAGTGGGCATGGCATTCTCTGCTCTGGTCTCTGATTGGTCACGCCGTAGTGTCACAGCTTTCCCGTGTGTGTATGCCACAGGTGAACATTACAGCATGAGTTGACTATATGTTAACCACACACTAACCATACGGTTTACCCCACGTTAACCACACACTAACCATACGGTTTACCCCACGTTAACCACACACTAACCATACGGTTTACCCCACGTTAACCACACACTAACCATAGTTAACTACACACTAACCATACGGTAACCATCCACTAACCACATGTTCACCCCGCATTAACCACACACTAACCATTTGTTAACCAAACCCTAACCATACATTAATCACACACTTACCATTTGGTAACCACATGTTAACCGACCCACTAAACATTCAGTAACCACGCGTTAACCACACACTAAACATACACTAAACAAATGTTAACCACATGATAACTACACACTAACCAACTACATACATTAACTACATATTAACCAAACATATAACCATATAACTAAACATATATTATAATGTGTGTGTGTGCTTGTGTGTGTCATACAGTTGAGAAAGGCAGTCCTCACACTGTATGGCGTTCTCTGTGCCTGGTGGCCACTTGGTTTAAAGGGCGTGGCTGTTCTTATGCTGCAGCTCACAGTTTCATTGGCTGTTGCTCAGGTGCGAAGCCCTGCCCTTTCCTGGGGCTGTTCTCTCTTACTGCTCTCCACACTACACATCAGCAGTGTACAGGACGTCCAGGTGGGTTTTATGAGATTTTTTTGGGGTGTGTGTTTGTGTGTGTATTCTGTTGTCTGTGTTTCAGCTTTTTCTTTCTCTGTGCTCTGATTGGCTGTTGTTAAAGTTTTTACAGCGAGCTGTCTGTGTTTTAGTATTTTTGAGTGAGTGAGATATAATGGCAGTCTCAGTCAGAAGATCCTCTCAGCTGTATGTACACGTTACATTAAAGTGGCGTGTGTGTTGTGTGTGTTCGGTGTGTCTTGGTGTCCACAGCGCCGCTGGTACGACTCTGATGACGAACATCATCTCCTGATGTTCAGCACTGCCATGTGTGTGTTACGCTGCGTCAGTTTTAGTATGGAGCTGTGCTGGAGCCCCCTGCGGGACAAACAAACCAATAACACGTTCTCCTTCCACAACTTTAGAACATTTCTCCTGCAGATATACGACCTTATCACCTACTGTTTTTACCACCCGCTTTTCTACAACGGCCCCGTCCTCAACTACAACCACTTCAAACTGCAGGTCAAGAGTACACACTAATGTCTGAACATACTGTGTGAGTGTGTGTGTGTGTGTGTGTGTGTGTGTGTGTGTGTGTGTGCGTGCGTGCAGGGCAGTGTTTACCGATTTTCACTGTCTTTCTACTCAGCTCATACCTCTCTCTCTGGTCTCTCTCGCTCTCTCTCTCTCTCCTGTCTTTCTCTCCGGTCTCTCTGTAGATGGACAGTGCGGTGTGTAAGGTGCCATTGGTGTTGATGTTGTGTGAAACCCTGCGTGTGTGTATGTGGTGGTGTTTAGCTGAGCTAATGATCCACTTCATGTACATACACAGCATCCAGAACAATGAGACCTTCCTCGACATGCTTCCACCCTGGGCTCTGGGTATGTGTGTGTGTGTGTGTGTGTGTGTGTGTGTGTGTGTGTATCAATGATAAACCATAGAGGTTTAAACTGGAAAAGTGTTCGTGATGTACTGCTGGTTCTGTGATTTAAGGTTTGACAGTATTCTTCCACAGAGATTCATGACATCACACCTGACATAAGCTCATATGAAGCCCCTCCCCATTTTACTGAAATACACAAATACTGAGAATGTCTCTCTGATAGCTAAGAAATGATCAGTGATGTGTCAGCAGTCAGTGACGTTCAGGAGGAGAAATCTGCACTCCTCACCGCGAAGGTTGTGAGATTGAATGCTGGTGATGTTAGAGACACTGATTGCAGGAATGTGATGACTGGAGATCAAAGGGAAATGTCCAATAATGAAAACAGCAGCTCAAACTCGCCCCCATAAACTTTGACTGGCTTTGCCCACAGCAGTCCCATAAATTTCCAGGAAGTCCAAGTTTGTTCATCCTCAGCAGCAGTGAACACCTCAATAATGAGACTACAACCAGAAACAGGCCAGTAACACTGGCAGCTCAGGAAAGAGAAAGACAGAGGAGGAAGAGACAGAAGAAGCAAGAGCGAGAGAGAGGGAGACAGAGAGAGGGAGAAAAAGTTAGAGAGACAGAAAAAGCAATAGAGAAGAAAAAGAGAACGAGAGAAAGACAGAAAAGACATGAGAAAAAGAGAGAAAAACACGCACACACCCCTAAACACACAGCCCTGTTTGTTACATATACTTTTTTCCTTATATCTATAATATGTTTGTTAATTTGTTTTTGTGCTTTGGCAAAACTGTAACTGTCTATGGTCGCGCCAGTAAAGCCTTTTATAGAGGAGACAATAAAGATATATCTATATGAGAGTTAGAGAGAGAGAGAGAGAGAGACAGATCCACCTCTTTATAAAAGGAAGCTCTGCCCGATTTATAGGAGGAACTCTGCGCCCTTAGTAAAAGACATCTCCGCCCCCTTTGTAAGCAAGAGCCCCACCTCTTCATAAGAGGAAGCTCCACCTCTTTGTAAGAGAAAGCTCCAAGCCTTTATAAGAGAAAGCTCTGCCCCGTTTGTAAGAGACAGCTTCACCTCTTTGTTAGAGAAGATTCTGCCCCCTTGCAGCAGTACTTACAAATAGCCTGCACCTTTAGATTGAAGTAAACATAGAAGATCATAAAGAACTAAAAGTTCACTTAGATTCTTTAGTGTGAGAGCATTCAGTGTTTTATGCATTAGTAGCAGTGTTTTAAAGTCAATGCGAAATGACTAATGGAAAAAATAGTAGTGATGTGTTCATATTTTCCGCCTTTAGTTATATTTTTATCTGCTGCAATTTGGACTAACTAGAGTTTGATTATTGTTTCGACAGTAAGGCATTACAGTAATCCAAACTGCAGCTAATAAAAACATGGCCCAGTGTTTCAGCATCATGTACTGGCATTATATTTCACATGGTGACACTGGAACATCATCCAGAGTTCATCTGTAATCAGAAAATCTGTATTTTTTTCTGCACATCAACTATCTAATGTCCTTTACACATAATCTTATTAAGCTGTTGTCTCTCGGCTGACTTCACTAAAACATAGACCTGGGAACTCCCTCACTTCACCTCTGATTTGTGGAAGCTAACGCTTCAGTTACCAATAATTATACCAAAAGGAAGCATATGTAAGGAAAAAAAACAGTGGGCTCACAACAGAACCTTGAAGAACACCAAACCCTACTTTAGTGAGCATGGAGAAATCACCATTTACTACACACTGATAATGATCAGTTAAATGCAACGGATACGCTTAGAGCTGCTCTTTATATCAAATAAAATTAATTAGCTGAAAAATATCCATCTCTCTCTCCCTTTTTCCCTCTGTCTGTCTGTCTTTCTTTCTCTTGTTCCCTGTCTCTCTCTTTTCTCCGGTGTGTTGTAGGAGGTCTGGCTCTGGCTCTGGTGCAGTTTTTCTATGTAAAGTATTTGGTGTTGTTTGGTGTTGCGTCTCTGCTGATGAAGTTGGATGGTATCCAGCCTCCCCCACTGCCCCGCTGTGTGAGTACCATGTACAGCTTCCGTGGGATGTGGAGGTGAGACACACAGACATGCACATAGGCCCAATCATATTTCTATTCCTAAGCCCTATCGATTTCCCCTATCCCTCTGTTTCATGTGTTCACGTGAAAGGGTAGGGTTGTCTTGTTTCTCTTTTGGTTTAAGGCATAAGGGTCGGGGGATCAGTCAGATACCCCTTCAAACAAAGATTTTTTTGAGACCACACAAATTTCCAAGATACACCAGCTACAGCAGCAACATGGCTGCCCTAGCTACCAAGGAGAGACAAATGTTAGAATTTTGGCATTAATAAGGAATTTAATGCCAAACAATCCTCTGTTTTATTAAATTTAATGCTGCATTCATATTAGAAACATTTAAAAAATCACTAAAGTTTGCGATTGTTACATCAATAAAACTGCTGCAAATAAATATTTTATACCTGATAAAGTTACAAGTCATCTAGTAACGTTATACCTGATAACGTTACTAGATGACTTGACAGAATACCTTTCCAGAAATAAAGGTCTAGTGGCAGGGCATTAGCTTTTTACCACATTTATAATGATGTGTACTAGTGTAGCAGTGTCCCGTTTCTTTGGGGAATATTATCATTCCTACCTCTTGTCACTCTGTTTTAAGGGCCAAGGGTAAGAGGTAGGTGCAGACTTATAGGTAAGGGTATAAAATAGAATTAAGGGCCATTGTCTTGCCTGCTAGTTACTAGTCTGATTTCAGTCTGTAGAATGCTCTCTGACAGACAAATGTTCTGTCTTGCATCTGCACTGAATATTATTATAAACAGTACCTGTAATGGCCAGCGGAGGGCAAAACTGCTCAGCATAGTTGCTGCTGCTTTAGTTCAGACCACTTCAAGTGCACACACACACTTACACACTCACTCATGCTCTCTTTCTCTTTCTCTCACACACACACACACACACACACACACACACACAAACACAACACACTTCAGTGCTGTTTTGAGGTGTCTGTGTTCCAGCTGCTGCGTCTCTTCATCACTCAGTTTCCAGCTCCTCCTTGGTTCTCTGGGTTCTCTCAGGAGGGAACATGCTGGTACACGCTCGTCTCCTGTTTAACTGTGTTAGTGTCAGAATTCCACTTCAGCCATCAGCTGCTTTCTGTAATAAGCTTCTGGAACATTCTACAGCTCATAATGAGTTTCTGGGGAGCTGTGAAGTTTAATTACAGAATTCTGCAGCAGTGTCTCCAGATCATCTTAACAGAGAGATTGTGAGCGGAGAGGAACTGTAGTATATCATCGCCATACCCAGTGTTTCAAGAAGCAGAACGGATATTTTAATCTAAAACATTCTGCAGCTGATTTAAAGAAATCAAATAATTAGTCTAAAATTAAAAGTAAGAATTTCATCATTTTAAAAGATTTTGATAATTTCACCATACAAAAATCCTGCAGAGTTTCATCATTCTACAAATTCTATTATATAACACATGTTTATATCCTTAGCAAGGCCCTTAACCCTCAGCTGTACTGTGTAAAAAATTAATTAACTGTAAGTCACTCTGGATAAGAATGTCTACCAAATTCTAGAAATGTAATATACATGTAAAGTGTAAAAGGTAACGGCCCTAGTACTGAGCCTTGAGGTACTCCAAACTGCTCAAGGTTGTTAGCATCACTGTCTTAGAAGATTCTTGATATAAAATATTTTGAAGGTTAAAGCTTGGACACAGAACATGGAAAACGGAACATCAAACATTCCAGCAGTTGTGGTGGATTTTATCGTGTAGTTTGTAGTTTTTATGGTAGTAGTTGTGACTGTTATCGTATGAAGACTAAATAATAAAAAATTGTATTGGGTTAATGCTACATTGTTTTGAGTTTACTCTAAACATGGTGTTATATTAACTCTAAACACCTTTGGGGATTAAATACTGCAATATTTCTAACTGAATTTGTGTAAATTGAAAGCAGGTGTGTTTGAGCTTCAAACACTGAAATGAACCGCAAAGTAAATTATAGCCCACACCGATATTAGGTCAGTGTTAAAGGTTGGAATTAAACCCTGAACTTTGCTGGTGTGACAACATGACACAGGAGATTAATTAGTGAGGTGTGACCGGTGTCACCTGAGTGCAGTGTGTTTATCACTTTATTCCTCAGGTGATTTACTGAAGACATGATTCTGTCCTCAGTTCTGCTGTGGGTGGTGTGTCTGTGAGTGTCTTTGTGTGTATGTGTGTGTGTTAAAGGAGTGTGTAACCCACCCTGTACTCCGCTTTTCCTTAAGACTCATCTTCCTTTTTCACCTCCACAACAAAAGTGTTTAAACACTTTATTATTAAAAATATCTTTCAATAAATAATACATTTTGTAACCAAGAATAACAATAAACATGTGTCTGGTGCAGGAAGAGAGATCTGTTAAAGCTTTATTAAAGATTGCTTTGTTCTGACAGGGTGGTATGTTAACGATCCCTAAACACAGATTTACACATTAACACTGCAGTTACACACAGACACAGCACAGTTACACACGAACACCGCACAATTATGCCTGTCTTCCTCAGCAAGATCCTTAACCCCTCCTACCCCAGGGGCATTGTATCATAGCTGACCCTTTGCTCTGACCCCAACTTTCTAAGATGAAATATACGAGGAAACTAATTTCACTGTGCTGTAAAGTGTATGTGACAAAAAAAGACATTATTATAAGGTGCTTTCAAAACTCTAGCCACAGGGGTCACAAGCCATTGACTTTGGTGCCAGTCCCAAGAGAGGAGGAAAAGCAAGAGTGTAGGACTGAGAATAGGGACGCTGAATGTTGGGACAATCGCAGGAAAAGGTAGAGAGCTGGTTGATATGATGGAGAGAAGCAAAGTAGATATATTGTGTGTACTAGAGATCAGGTGGAAGGGTAGCAAGGCTTGTAGTATTGGATCAGGATTCAAGTTGTTTTTTTAATGGTGTGGATAAGAAGAGAAATGGGGTAAGAGTGATCCTGAAAGAGGAGTTTGTGAAGAATGTTCTGGAGGTGAAAAGAGTGTCAGGCAGGGTGATGAGTCTGAAGGGTTGATGCTGAATGTTGTATGTGGTTATGCCCCACAAGTTGGTTGTGAGTTAGAAGAGGTAGATAGAGGTTCTGACGTGAGTAAGATGAGGTAATGGTGAGTATTCCCAGAGGAGAGAGAGAGGTGATAGGTGCAGACTTAAATGGACATGTTGGTAAAGGGGAACAGAGGTGATGAGGAAGGGTTGGGCAGGATGGATTGCTAAAAGGATGGAGATGGCTGTGGTAAATACTTTTTTCCGAAAGAGAGAGGAAGGAGCACACAGGTATATTACATCTTATGTAGATGAAGCGATCCAGAAGAGATTAATGACTGTAAATTTGTGGTGGGAGAGAGTGTAGCCAGACAGCATAAAATGAAGATGTTGGCTGGAAGAAGAAGAGTTAAAAGGTAGAGAAGAAAACCAAGTGGTGGAAGCTGAAAAAGAAAGAATACTGTGAAACATTTAGACAGGAGTTGAAATAGGCTCTGGGCGGTTAGCTAGTCTTTTTAAATGAATGGCAAACTACAGCAGAAGTAATCAGGTAGCCAGGAAGAAAGGTGTTAGGTCATATGGAAACAGGAAAGAAGATAAGGAGACTTGGTGGTGGAATAAGAAAGTTCTGTATAGTAAACAGAGAAAGAGGTTAGCCAAGAAGAAGTGGGACATGGAAAAGACTGAGGAAAGTAGACAGGAATACAAGGATTTGCCGCACAGAGTGAAGAGAGAAGTGGCTAAGGCCAAGTAGAAGGCATATGATGAGTTGTACACTAGGTTAGACATTAGAGAAGGGGAGAAGGACTTGTACAGGTTAGCAATGCAAAAGGATCGAGATGGGAAGGATTTGCAGCAGGTTAGGGTTCTTATCGTGAAGAACAAGGGTGATGTGCAGAGCTGCAACAACTACAGAGGCATAAAGTTGATGAGTCATACAATGAAGGTATGGGAAAGAGTAGTGGAAGCTAGGTTAAGGAGAGTAGTAGGTATTTGTGAGCAGCAGTATGGCTTTATGCCCAAAAAAAGCACTACAGATGCAATCTTTGCTCTGAGAATGCTGATTAAGAAGTACAGAGATGGTCATAGGAAGTTTTTGTGTTTTTGTAGACCTGGAGAAAACATATGACAGGGTACCAAGAGAAGAGCTGTGGTATTATATGAGGAAGTCAAAAATAGCAGAGAAGTATGTCAGGTTGGTGCAGGATATGTATGAGGGAAGCAGGACAGTAGTGAGGTGTGCGGTAGATCAGACAGAGAAGTTTAAAGTGGAGGTGGGACTGCATCAGGGATCAGCTCTGAGCCCCTTCTTGTTTGCTGTGGTGATGGATCGTTTGACAGACGAGGTCAGACAGGAATCTCCTTGGACAATGATGTTTGCAGATGACATTGTGATCTGTAGTGAGAGCAGGGAGCAGGTGGAGGAAAACCTGGAGAGGTGGAGGTTTGCTCTGTAGAGAAGAGTCAGGGAAGCCAGATTAAGGTGGGATGGACATGTACAGAGAAGGGATAGCGAATATATTGGTAAGAGGATGTTAGAAATGAAGCTACCAGGCAGAAGGCAAAGAGGAGGTATATGGATGCGATAAACGAGGACATGAAGTAAGTGGGTGTGAGTGAAGAGGATGTAGAGAATAGGGTTAGGTGGAGACAGATGATTTGCTGTGGCGACCCCTAAAAGGCAACTGCCTAAAGAAGAAGAAGATAAGGTGCTTTCAAATACTGAGAAACCCTTGTAGAGAAATCAGAGGTCCTGATCCTATTTTGTTTCTCTTTCAGGCACTTTGATGTGGGACTCTACAGATGGCTCATCAGGTATGTGGGTCTGTGGAGCTGTGACGTCTCCTTTAACTGTTTTAACTGTTTAGACAATGTTGAGCATCTGGAATTTCTTTTCCAATTGTTTTTTTATATGCAAATCAAAAGCAAATACTGACACTCTGAGACAGTATGTAATGCAGTGTGAGTGACAATATTTTAGAATCTAAACCCGAGTGCTATTCAGTTGAACAAGATGCAAGTGTGCCATTCTACACAATGTCTTGTTCCTGCCCTTTAGGAAACCAAGAGTGGAAATGACACACCATTCCCTAAACCATTTTCAAACAACCCTTAGGGGGGCGCAGAGTTATAATACAAGGGGTGTGGAATTTCTTTTTTATCCTGCAAAAAAGAGGCCCCGGCAGAAAAAGTTTGGAAAAATACTATCCCTATCCGTAGGAACGCCTTCAAGTGTGCTCCAGCAGACGATTGGAGCGAACCAGCAATGCCTCGTATAGGAAAAGAAATAAAGCTATTGAAATATGTGGAGAAATATGTATATATAAATTAAACAAAATTTCCAATGACATGTGCTGAACCAGAATCCACAAGGAATAGAGAAACACATAAGTTATACATAACTTGAGCTGTGCTAAAGATGGCAGAGATAGAAAAGGCAAACATAATAGCTGTGGGATAAGATTATCCATTAAAAAGCACACATCTCAAAAATGGCAATGAGAGCATAATTGTTAGTTCAGTAAAAGCACCTTATATATATATATATATATATATAAGGCCATATATCTTAAATAGACATGCCTAAAGGAGGTTAAAAGCATTTATACACATGGCCTAAACTTGGTCAAGCGCCCATCCACCAGGGAGCTGCTACATATACATTCAAGATAGACAGCAACTAAACTGGAGTGGAATCCATAGAATGCAGGAATTCTAACTCCTTTATTGGCCCTAAATCAGCCTTTCATGAAGGCTCCACAACTCTGGGCTGCGATGCCAAGTCATGCCTCCTGCTTTGGACAGTCTTATCTGATGAGGCTTAGCCAAAAAGGGGCCACCAGCAGCTCCTTCAAATCCAGTAACGATGGGTGGTTTGGCCAATTCGGAGCGATTAGGATTACTGACATTCTTTTCTCTTTGACCTTGTTTAGTACCAAGGACAAGTTCTTCACAGGTGGTAACACATACAGTCTGTCAGAGCATCTCCTCCCAGCAAGGAAAAAGACACAGCGGACATTTATCTGGACCACCTTGTGGGGCAGCCACTATTCACTTCCCTGGCTATTTATGTATGAAACCAAAGATGTCTGTGTGAGCCAGAGAAGCTATTAAAGCTAAAAACATCACTTTCAGCTCCAGGTGGTTTATGTGACACTAAGTCTGCGAGTTCGATCATCTCCCCAAAACCAGCATGTTCTTGCAGACTGTTCCTCAACCTAAAGTTGATGTGGCCATCGTGACCACCATGATACCCATGCTCGCTGAACACTAGGGTCTCGCCAGAACTTTGGAATTTAGCTACAACTGAATTAGCCGCATATTTAACGGGCTTATGTGACATACTGCTGAGACCAATGCCATAAAGCCTAGTAGCCTCTGAAACGTCTTAAAGTGCACACACCTGCCTCGCCTGATAACTGCTTGGTAGACAAGATGACCTATTTCTGTTGCTATAAAAGGTGAGCCTGCAGTGTAAACAGCATTGGGCTGAGCACACAGCCATGCGGGGCCCCAGTGCTCAGTGTGGTGGTGCTGGAGATGCTGCTGATGGTTTTGGAAACAGTCTAAAAGAGCGTCTAAAGTGTGCTCTATATGCTGGAATTAGCAAAACAAAAATGTGGTATCTGAGATGGGGATGGGGCTCCGTTCGGTACGCACCAGGGATGTTTGTGTAAACAAGATCCAGCGTGTTTTCCAGTTTTCACTTTCGTCGCAAAGTCCACATGAAATTTAGGGAGCACTGATTTGAGACTTGCATAGTTAAAATCTCCGGCGATGTTAAACAGTCCGTCCGTGGGGTGTGCATTCTGCAAATCACTAATAGCCCCATAGAGTACATAAAGCGCCTCCTTAGCATTAGCACTGGGTGGAATGTACACTCTGACAATAAAAACAGTAGTGAATTCCTGTGATAAATGAAATGGCCTGCATCTAAAAGTCACAAACTTCACTAGCAATAAACAGCAGGTAGAAACGATCACAGAGTTCTTGCACTAGTCAGTGTTGATGTAAAGCCACACACCACCACCGCGAGTATTGCCGCACAGAGCTGCATTTCTGTCGGCACGACAAAGACACAGCCGTCTCTATATTCATGCTGTGTAATGTGCTGGATTCAGATATAGTCCAGTTAAGTTAGGGAGCAAATGTTGGCAAGTAGTATAGACGGGAGTGCCGGCCGGTCGGTTTGTTTTTAGCTTTCCGCGCTTCCACTTCCTCGCGCACCGCCCCCGATGTCCCTTCTCCCGGCTGGGGGCCTGGTCGCGAAGTGTGTTTCAAACATCATCATGCAGGTAGGTTGCTGAATAATTATTATACTTAAAAAGTATACATGAGTGAACCTCTGTACCATTATGATTTTTCACGCCTACTTGGATCAAAAGGTGCAGGTGCATTATTTGGTCCCTAAATAATGAAGGCTACAGCAGGGGACAGAACTGTAACTCCACAGTTATGGAACAACTTTACAATTAGTGTTTGCGACTTAGTGTTCAAATCGAGGCTAAAAACACATTTATTTAGCAGAGCCTTCAATCTGTATTTTTTTCTTAGGTAAAGGAATAGAACTGGGGAGATGATGGCTATAGAGTGTTTGGTGAAGTGGGATATTTGTATGCTGTCATTTCTCCATTCTTACACGTACACTCAGCTTTTTTGACGGTTGTGTGGTGGGCTGGCTCCTATCCCAGAGATCCTTCATGTCTGTGTTATGTTTCGGCTTTCCGTGGTTCTATTAAAAACTTTAGCTGCTTACCATAATATGACCTTACGGTCTTGAACGCATGAATTAATGTTAATGTGGCTCTCAAAGGAATGATTGCTACCAAACAGTACTGTACCAAATATTTCAGTACTAGTTTCCTAACTGATGATGACGAATTAACAGAGCAGTCATCAGTTGTTATATAGTGATCTAGATTTTTATGCTGAGGTTTAAGGTCTGATAATTAACACCTAACAACTAATGTCCCCCCTCCCCATTGATGTGTGTGGGTTCAGCTCTGCATGTGTTTATGCAAATAATAGAGATGGACTGGAGTAACACCTGTGTGTGTATTGTGTCTTTGTGTCTTTGTGTGAGAGAGAATATGCGCATACAAAGTAAAGCTTTAATGAAACACACACATCTCAGGCTATGGGCTTCTTAAATAAAATAGAATTCACTTAAACATGCAAATGAGGGAAAGAACAAAAATAGAAAAATAGTTTATACACTAAGTAAAAAAAGCTGTGTGTTTGTGTATATGAGTGTTTGTGTTTTTATAAAATTATTTTTTCCTGTTTTGCATAAAATCCTAATCTATTTTCACCTGTCGTACTGTCATTACAAGATCTCATTACTTCCACCTATCTTATTATCATTAAGGGCTCTCATTAGTCCCACCCGTCTCTTATTCTCATTAGGAGCTTTCACTCACAACTATCTCACTGTCATTATGAGTTCTTATTACTTCTATCTCTCACCCCCGTTAAGGACTCCTACCAGTCTCACCTTTATTAAGTGCTCTTATCACTCCTACTTGTCTTACTCCTAATAAGCATTCTTATCACTCCTACCTGTCTCACTCTCGTTAAGAGCTCTTCTCACTACCACCTGTCTTAATCCCATTAAGATCTTCTACCACTCGTACCTGTCTCACTCTCACACAAGATATTTCATTACTCCCACCTGTCTCTGAGTAAGAGCTCTCACCACTCTTACCTGTCTCATTCTTAGTGAGAACCCTCATCACTTACGTGTCTCATTCTCAGAAAAAGCTCCCGTCACTCCTGCCTGTCTCACTTTTAGTAAGAGCTCTTAATACTTTTATTGAACCCCAGTGCTCAGCGTGGTGGTGCTGGAGCTGCTGCTTCCAATCTGGACTGACTGAGGTCTTCCTGTCAGAAAGTCATGACCAGTGGTGGCAGTGGTGGCTCAAATGGTTAAGGTGCTAAGTTGCTGATCTGAAGACCAGAAACACCTGGGTTCAAGCCCCACCACCGGCAAGCCAACCACTCCTTGAGCAAGACCCTTAACCCTTCCTGCTCCACGGGCGCTGTACTGTGCTCTGACTCCAACTTACTAAGATGGGATATGCCAATTTCATTGGCTCTGTACATTGGCACAATGACAATGAAGTCGACTTGTCCTGAAGGCAGAGTCCCTGGACTAACAGTGCACGCACCTCTGTGGTCATCCACGGTTTCAGGTTGAGGCGTGTTGTGATGGTTTTGAAGACAGTCATGTCATCAATGCATTTGCCAATATAGCTGATCACTGATGTCGTGTACTCCTCCAGGTTAACAGATTTGCCGTTAGTTGCAGCCCCCCTAAACATCTGCCAGTCAGTGCACTCAAAACAGTCCTAAAGAGTAGAAGTAGCTCCTGTTGGACACGTTCTCACCTTCTTTGAAACCGGTTTAGAGTGTCTGATGAGCGGCCTGTATGCTGGCATTAGCATATCAGAGATGTAATCTGAGTATCTGAGATAGGGGGCGGGGCTCCGCTTGGTACGCGCCAGCTATGTTTGTGTAAACAAGATCCAGCGTGTTCTCCCCTCTCGTCGCAAAGTCCACATGTTCGTAAAATTTAGGAAGCACTGTTTTGAGATTTGCATGGTTGAAATCTCCGGCCTGCATCTAACAGTCACAAACTCCACTACCGATGAACAGAAGGTAAAAACGATCACAGAGCTCTCGCACCATTCAGTGTTGTAAACACACACACCACCACCGCGAGTCTTACCGCACAGAGCTGCATTTCTGTCGGCATGAAACGATGTTAGCGATCTAGCTGAATGGCGGCGTCCGGAACTCTGTCGCTGAGCCATTTTTCCGTGAAAACAAAGACATAACAGTTTCTAAATTCACGCTGTGTAGTTCGCTGTAGTCGGATTTAGTCCAGTTTATTATCCAGGGAGCAAACGTTTGCCAGTAGTATGAACTCTTAGCTGTCTCATTCTAATTAAAAGCTCTTATCAACCTTACCTGTCTTACTCTCAGTAAGAGCTCTCATCATTCTTACCTGTCTGAATCTCTGTAAGAGTTCTCATCACTCCCACCTGTCTCACTCTCTTTAAGAGCTCTTATCACTCCTACCTGTCTCCTTCTTATAAAGACAGTATATCACTCCCATCTGTATCACTCGTGTTAAGTAAGCTTATTACTCCTTTCTGTCTCACTCTTATTAGGCACTCTTATCACTTCTTTTTCTCTCACTTTCTTTAAAAGCTCTTATCACTCCCACCTGTCTTATCCTCAGTAAGAGCTCTCATCACTTTTACCTGTCTTGCTTTTATTATGAGGGCTTATCACTTCCACCTGTCTGACCATCATTAAGAGCTTGTATTACTCCTACCTGTCCCACTCTCATTAAGTGCTCTTATCCCTTCTACCTGTCTCACTTTCATTGAGAGCTCTCATAACTCTTACCTGTCTTACTCTCATTAAGAGCTCTCATTCCCCCCACCTGGCTCACTCTCATTCATTACACTCATACTCCAATTCACATTAGCGGAACGGCTGTTGAGCGTGTACCCAGCTTCAAGTTCCTAGGAATCCACATCTCTGAAGATCTCACCTGGTCTCTGAACTCTTCTTTCCTGGTCAGAAAGGCACAACAGCGCCTATATTTTTTGAGGAGACTTAAAAAGTCCCATCTAAGCAACAGGATACTGAAGAAATATTACCGCAGTACCATCGAGAGCATCCTCACAAACTGCATCTCAGTATGGTACAGCAGCTGCACTGCTTCAGACCGCACAGCCCTTCAGAGGGTGAAAACCGCCCAACGAATCATCGGCACTCAGCTACCCACCCTGGACAACATACACAAAAAATGCTGTCTGCAAAGGGCGAGAGGCAGAATCAAAGATCCCTCTCACCCCAACCACGGACTGTTCACTCTTCTCCCATCAGCCGGAGCTACCGATGCCTCAGAGCCGCACAAACAGACTGAAAAACAGCTCCTTTCCTGTGGCTGTTTCTGCACTGAACAGCTGATATACAGTAATAATTACTACCGCACTGCCACTTCTGTACTTTGCACCATTCATAACTATCTATTGTTACACCTCAATATTCTATCCATATTTACTCTGTATTTACTGTTCGATACATCCATAATTATCTATTATACACTTCTGTATATTCCACCCCTATTTTACTCTGTATTTACTCTCTCATACAAACACTTGTATATATGTGCATATCCATCCATGTATATACCCATTATGTCATTCTTTGCCTGCTATAACCGTATCATATTTATAGATACCATATATACCATATATACACACTACTGCACCTTCTGTACATTATTCACCCTCACCTCTGTACTTATAACCCCATACCCTATTTATTACACTGCTATTTATTGTAAATAAGCCACTTATGCACTTCTGGTTAGATGCGAACTGCATTTCATTGGCTCTGTACACGTACCTTAGACAATGACAATAAAGTTTAATCTAATCTAATCTAATCTAATCTAAACTAACAGCTCTCATCAATCTTACCTGTCTCACTCTTATCAAGAGCCAGCCCCTATCCCTTCTGCCTGTCTGACTCCTAATTTCTCAATTGTTCTAGCTTTAATTCTCTTGCTGCATCTCTGTCACTGCTTCTGTGTGTAGAAGAAGGGCAGCCTCATTTGCATATTTACAGAATGTGTGTGTGTGTGTGCATGTGTAGGTGTGTGTTAAAGTAAAACTGAATTGTTTTAAAGGGCTTTTTAATGGACTTTAATTGTGTGCTGTAGGGTTCAGTGTGGTGTGTGAGAGGTTCCTGACTCCTCGACAGAGTAACACACACACACACACTTAAAAAGCCGCAGTATAGCTGTGCTGTTGTAAGTTTAAAGCAGCTCTTTACACACACTTTAATCACAGTTATTATAATCCAGCAATCAGAACAGCAGAACAGAATTCACTGGAGTGTCTGTACACACATACACACACTCTCTCTCTCTCTCGCCCTCTCTCTCTCGCCCTCTCTCTCTCTCTCTCTCTCTTTCGCTCTCTCACTTTCTCTCTCTCTCTGTCTCTGTCGCAGTTTGTCTGTCTCTCTTTGTTCCTTCTTTCTTTCTTGTTGTCTGTCGATCTTTCTGTTCATTTTCTTGTTGGTTTAGTTGTAGATGAAGTAAGAGCATAATTTTAATGAGCATGATGAAGAGCAAGGGAAAAGAATAAGAGAGCGAGAGAGTCTTGAGAAATTTGGATGGGGAGATTAAAAAAGCTATTAGCATCCTTGAGTGTAAGCATAAGGTTGGTGTCTTTTAAAAGGAGTCTTACTGGTTTTGAGTAATAGGGATGGTGGAGGAATGGAGGAGTAGAGGGTGGAGGAGTATGTGGGTCAGAGGTTCGGTTTTTCAGCGTGAAGGCGTGAGATCATCTGCACTCTTTCAGTCCTTTGTTAACTGAAGCACCTGTCTGATGAGTCAGTGATGATTTCCTCCACTTCTCTGTAGCTGTGAGTGGTTTGTGTGGAGGACGAGAGTGAGACAGGTGGGAGAGGTTTTTATAAATAAAGAAAAGGAGTTTGATGCTTCACAGAAAGCCAGTGGAGCTTCGTGTGGATGAGTTTAAACTGCTGCCTGGACCAGAAGTCAGTGCAGCTGGAGTTCAAATGAGAGAATCATTTGCACCAAAAAGACAAGATCAAAGACGAGTAAAGATCAAACCTAAAGAGTGAAAAAATACAAAAGGAGGAATAACTGAGTCACTAACAATGAGTGAACATCAGGTCTAAAAGCACAACAGATCAGAGAACCCGAAGAGCTCAACGTTCCATCATGTGTTTAATTATTCACATCAGTGAAAAGACACACTAAATAAATACCACAGTCCTTCTAGAGTTGCTTTTAGATGAAAAAAATGTGGTGTGTGTTTTCAGGTATGTGTACGTTCCTTTGGGTGGGTCTCAGCATGGACTTTTCCAGAAGCTTATTGCCATGGCGATGACGTTCGGCTTCGTGTGTTTGTGGCACGGTTGCCATGACTACTTGCAGTGCTGGGCTCTGCTTAACTGGCTGTGCGTGTTCATAGAGAACTGCATCACACAGTTCCTCAGCTGGTCTCCACTTCAACACACCATTGTGAGTACACACTGTGACCACTTTGTGTGTGTGTGTGTACGTGTGTGTGCACATAATTTTATGTTGACAGAGCACCAGTTTACGTCAATGAAGAAAATTGTTTTCTTTTTTATTCCTGCTTTCTCTCTCCCTATCTCTACTCTCTGCCTTTCTATTTCACTCTGTTTCTCACTTTGTCTCTCCCTGCCACTTTGTCTTTTACTCTCTCTCTTTCTGTCCGTCTCTCTCTTTATTCCATTGCCCCCTCTCTCTTTTTGTCCTGCTCGCCCTCCCTGGCTCTGTCCCTTTGTTTTGGTGGTTTTACAGCTATGTTATGTGTCCTTGCCCATGAGGAGGCGTGGTCTTGCGCTCGTTTCTGCGTTCTCCACAGCTATGTTGATTCTGTCCAATCTTGTGTTTCTGGGAGGAGTTCACATCGGCCGTGTGTATTGGGAAAGGGTTTTCGCGCAAGGTAAAATAACAAAAACAACACCACACACACCAACACATACACAGCATAACTGAACTTTTTAAAGAATCTGTTACAAAGCGTCTTTACACGTTAATAAAATGGTAGGATAAGAAACCGAATGATGAGGAGGAATGGAAGGACCTTTAATGATCTCACCCGAGTGTCAGTGGAGTGTGTGATTATAAATCATTACTGCGGCTGAGGAGTGAGTGGAAAAACATAGACAAGTCATATTATACACATAGTCAGAATAATGAAATAAATATTAAAAGCTTTTCAATAAGTTAGGCTAAGCGTAGTGATGCAGAGTTTGGGTTTAAATGCATTAATATATTACAAATATAAAACATTTTGGAATAAAGCATTTTTTTAAAAACAGAATGTGTAAACTGGAGCTCATAAATACAGAGACGGTACAGTGACACTCCTCTCTGACACCGGATCCTTTTACAAATTTTGTATTCTTAAAAAAAGTGAAATTGAAATCCTGGATTTATCGTCGCTGTTAATAACATTGCAGCTGCCTTTCGGTTTCATTTTGTTTTTCCTGCTGATGTAGATTCCCCATTTTAGCTTCAACTATGATGAAGTTTAAAAGCTGACACTCGACTTGTTCCCTATGTGTGTATTTTACACCCAGAATAGAAGTTTGCACTGAAAAACTTTCCTAAAAATGTAAGAGGCTGCCCTTTGGTAGATATAAAACAGCTTGAGGAACCCAGTGCAGTCTGTCCCAAAAGAAAACCAATAAAATTGACTGGATTCTAGTGTCTGCATTTTCGTTTAGCAATAAAATATTACTAGTATTGCTTTCCTGTGAGTTATTTACCACATCATTAGTATTCAGCTCTGTGTTATTCTCCTCTAAACTGTGCTTAGTCTGCACAGTGATCTCAGTGCTCCCAGTACTACTTACTGCTTCGCTGGCTACTGGGTCAGATTCAGCGCTTCAGCTGGTTTTCTTTACAGGTTGTTTAGCCGGTGCAAATGTCGCACTAGCTGATTCCGCACCTCCCGAGGCTGTAGGAGTCGCCCCGAAATCAACATCCACCTAAGCTGTCTGTTTCGGTTCAGCCCTGTCCAGCTGTGTGTCTTTACGCCCCTGCTGCCGGG
>VCAZ01000372.1:25000-42500 GCA_005784505.1 Bagarius yarrelli | reverse complement strand
TGCTGGAGCTTAAACTATGATCTCCCAGTAAAAATTTGCCAGTGGAGTTACTTGTTTAGTCTTTTGTAATTTCTAAACTAGGTTACTGCAACTTGCTTCTGTCAGTCTCCTCCTCTGAGTACAATTCATTCTCTGTAGATGATTCAGAATGCAGCTGCACATATAGTTTACAGCTTACCAAAGTTTTCACGAACCACTCCACTTTTGTGCTCCCTCCAAAAACAGGTAGGTCTGCATCTAACTTTTCTCTGTTCTGGCACCAAGATGGTAAAATGAAATGAAATAGTTTAAAAAGTGGTTCCTATTTAAGAGTTAGGGCCCAATGTTGGGCCATGTCCAGCGTCGGGATAAGGTTAGTATTAGTCCAAGGTTAGGGTAAGTGGCTCGAGATTCGGGTCTGGGATAAGAGTTTAAGGATTCAAGTTAGCCTATTACCTTATATAAGGTGGCTTAAATAGGTCTGTTTAAGGGGTCAGGATTATGATAAGAAAATTTTATGAAATTACAGAAGTCCAACCTATTCAACAGTAAGTACTGGAACTGTTGTATTTCCATGTCTTTAAGTACACCAAGTTAAGTACCCTAACCCTGACTGTGTGCGTGTTTGTTTGACTCACCCGTTTGCGCAGGTTATAGGTAAGCAGTAGGTTGCGTGAGAAGTGGTTGGAAAACGGCGTGTAAAACTCCAGAACTTTTAGCAGAGCTTCGCGTTTAATCACATGCAGGTCGCAGTATGTTAGCGCTCGCACATTAGCGCATGACTGCGCTAACGTCGTCTCTCTCCAGAACACATCCCCAAACACATCACCTTTTCCTGCAAACACACACACACACACACACACAAACTTACTGTTGAAAATTATTTGCATCAGGTGAAGGATTGAAGGAGACATCCTAATAGGAGAAATATTCTGTCTTTCAGTCAAGTGAAGGAGTCTGCAGGAGGCTGTTAGACTGTGTAAGAGTGAGTGAGTGTGTGTGTGTGTGTGTGTGTGTGTGTGTGTGTAGGGGTTGGGTCTTCCTGCATTTGACGGGTTTTTTTATCCAAAGCAACTTACATTTAATTTATTTGTCCATATGAGCAGGATTAAGGATCTTTTTGAGGGGCCCCCAGCAGTGGCAGCTTTGTGGTCCTGAGAATTGAACTTATTACTTTCTGATCAATGCATTAACCACTGGGCTGCCACTGCACTTCCACAATCACACAAGTTGGCATGGAACACACACACACACACACATATCCACACTCAGCTCTCTCTCTCTCTCTCTGCAGAATTGTAAAAATCAGTTTGTCCATTTTATAAGCAGGACAGGTAATGTGTGTGTGTGTGTGTGTGTGTCTGTGTTTTATTCTGTGTGTCTCTGAATTATTATTTTTTTTATTAGAAGTGCATTTATTGTTCTTACACAGCCTGCTCCCCTCACCGCTTTTTTTGTCTCCCTCCTTATGTTTGTCTGTCTCTGCATTTATGTTTGGAATTTGGCAGATGCCCCTATCAAGAGTGTTTTATTCATCTGAGCAGTTAAGGTTTAAGGGCCTTGCTCAGGGGCGGTAGTCTGGTAGTCTGGTGGTAGTCTGGTAGTCTTTGAAATGGAGCCTATTATCTTTCGGTTAGTAGTCCAACACCTTAACCACTCAGCCACCACTTTCCTCTGTCTCACTCTGTTTGTCTCACCCAGTATAGCGACAACCTCATCATCCTGGATGACCTCGAGTGACCCAGAGACAACGAAGCAAAGAGTATCAACGCTTTCCCCCGCATGGTAGATCAGGTCCCCCGGCGCACAATGAACAGTCTGAAACTCCATAGCGAGTGCACGCAGACAGCCGTCGCTGGCCAATCGGAATGCAGGATGTTCTTTAAACACCTTTCTGTTCATGTGCACGCAGATATCAGCTCGCATGTCTTTGGGACAAATTTGAAGAACCTGAGGAGTAAGAAAGTTTAGAATCGTGAGCACATCAATCTTAACTTTATAGCTAAGTGGGTAAGTGTGTGTGTGTGTGTGTGTGTGTGTGTGTGTGAGACAATTTAAAGTCTCCAGGGTTTGGCTTTGTATTTGGATCTGGAAACACAGACACACACTCTTAGTACCTTGTCGGTGTCGATGCCCCTGGACATGGACCAAGTGGAGGCAATGTAATCCAACACTCTCTCACTCAGACCTTTAGGAACCTGGTAGAGTTTAAGGAAATCTCGCACACTGTTCAACATCTCGTGATAACGGTTAGTGTTAGCATACATCTGCTGGAAGATGGTGGTCACGTTACCAAAGATGGTGGCATAGAGAAGTGCTGGAGGAAAGGGGGGGGGGCATAGAGAGAGGGAGAAAGAGAGAAAGAGGAAGCAGGCGTGGGAGAGAGAGGGACAGACAGAGAGAGAGGGAGAGAAAAAAAAGAGAGAGAGAAAACAGAAAGAAAAGAGCAGAGAGAGAGAGAAAGAGAGAGGACGAAAGAGAGTGAGAAAAAGAGAGACAAAATTTAATTTAAAAAATGTTTTTTTATTTTTCCCCTCTATTTATTTAGTGTTTTTTTAACAATATAAATTGTGTTAAAGTCACCAATAAACAGCAAGAAGTTCCATTTACAAAGATAAAATCGTAAAGTTAAAAAAAAAATTAAAAAGCTGTTTAAGAAAATGTAACTGTAAACTGCAAATTTTCATTATCAACACATTTTTGCATCCATTTTGTTCAACTTGCCCCCTGCTGTAGTCTTCATTATTCAAGGTACCAATAAATAACCTGCAGCTTTTGGTCTCAGTCTGTGTGGAGGATCTTAATGGTGCAGAAGTTCCCTCAGATACTGAGGTGTGAGAACTTTAAGTGCTTTACTGGTCAGTAGTAATATTTTATAATCACTGTGAGATTTAATGGGACGTCAGTGTAGACTGATTAAAACAGGGGGATCTGATCATATTTTCTAGATCTAGTGAAGACTCTTTCTGCTAATTACTAGAACCCCCAGTCAGTAGAACGTTACAGTCTAATCCAAAAGCATGAACTAGTTTTTCTGCATTCTCTAATGACATCATGTTTCTACTTTTAACAATATTTCTAATGTGAAAGAAAAGCGATCCTGGTAATGTTATTCACATGAGCCTCAAAGAAAAGACTAGAGTCAACAATCACACCAAGTTCTCTAACTGCGCTACACGCCGAGACAGAAAGACCATCTAACCATACTACAAAACCTAAAAGTTTACTTCTAGCTGCATGTGGAAGTAGGAGAACGTCTGTTTTATCGGAATTAAATATTAGGAAGTTATTAAGCATCCAGTGTCTAATATCCTTTACACACTCCTGAACATTGTTCAGCTGATCTCTCTTATCTGGAATTGCTGAAACAAACAACTGAGTATCAGCAGCATAGCACTGGAGGCTAATACCATGTTTACGTATTATTTTACCTAAGGGCAGCATATACAACCGGAATTTCAGAAAAGTTGGGTCTTTTTTAAATTAGAATAAAATGAAAAACTTTTAATCACATAGGTCAATATTTTATTTACAATAGAACATAGAAAACCAATGTTTTATCTGAGAGATTTTGCACTTTTATCCACTAAATGGAGCTTATTTGAAATGTGATGTCTGCTGCAGGTTTCAGGTTTGGACGGTGTGTGTTTATCATAGTGTCTCATCTCTTCTTTATAAACAGCTTGAAGACGTCTGAACATATAAAGGTAGCTGTTTCCTTTATTCCAACAACATTTTCTATCGATTAAAGAGGATATTGTGATCAATGGTGTCAAAAGCTGCACTAAGATTAGAACTGAACTACTTCAACTAACACACACACACACACACACACACACACACACACACACATTTACTCAATATAAATCACCATGTAAACACTTTGGACAGTATTTTATAGTTACTACAAAGCGGAGGTACAGATCTCCAGTTCTTTATGTAACCATTTTGGGTAAAATAAATGAGGACTGCTCTTCTACAGTGTATCAGTAACAGTTCTGCGACACTTGATGTAGTTCTTCCAAAAAGATCTTCTCTGTGTTTTGATTTTCTCTGTACTTACACTAATAAAGAACTGCTATTTTTTATATCAGCAGGTTTTAATAAAAATCTGTCCAGTCTGAGAAAGCAGGCTCTGAATAACATTTTTCTGTCCATTCTTTTTTTTCAAGGCTAAAAATAACTTGAACGGGGCGTCCATCTGTTCTGCATTCTGGAATAATGATTTCACCAGAACCTTGTGCTTTAAACTCGAAGGGGGTCTGATAGTTTTTTCTTTTAGCTGTGTGGCCTGAATATGGTTTTGATTCTCTGTTGAATTTGCTTCTTTAATTCCCCTTTTGAATTTTTACTGGTCTACTTGTATTTAACCAAATTCCTACCACTTCTGAAAAGATAGTCGTCTTTTTCGGGATGGCTTGTGTGGCTCTGAATGATTTCTAGTGGAAAAACTGGTGCTGACGTCCAGAGCCCTGTTTAACCCGAGAGTCTGCTAAGAAGTAAAAAAAATCCAAATATATATTAAACGTTAAGTGACAAAATAACGTGACAACCACACGATAACTTATAAAACTCGGTGTTGCCTGATGCCAGTGGCCGGGAGAGGGGACGTCGGAAGCAATGCTTAAGCAAGTGGAACGGTGTGAATTTAGAGTCTGCTGCTTCTTTGTTTTCAGGGAAACATGGCTTTGCCTTCCAGGAACCGGAGCCTGGACCAAACAACCACCCTCTATTTGGCCCTCACACATCTAGACAATAAGGACGCATAAGTACGAATGCTGTTTATAGACTTTAGATCAGCGTTCAACACAATGATCCCTCAGCACCTGATCGAGAAGCTCAGTTTGCTGGGCATAAACACCTTCCTCTGCAACTGGATTCTGGACTTTCTGACTGAAAAACCAGACAGTCCGGATTGGGGGCAACATCTCCATCACCACTACACTGAGCACTGGGTGCCACAGGGCTCTGTGCTCAGCCCACTGCTGTTTACTATTCTGACTTATGACTGCATAGCAATGCACAGGGTTAGGGTAACCATATAAACACAAAAAAAATTATGTTTAATAACAGACACTTGAATGCTGTTTTGCACAACAAACTTTGCTGCTGTTACTTACTTACGTGCACATTTTTTTTCTTTATCTGCACATAACAATTAGTTTGGAATTTAATGTATAGAGTGTTTTGTTTCATTATTGTCTGCTTTGCACTGTCTGGTGTAATGTTTGTATTGTTATTTGCACTGTTTGCACCAGGTTGCACACATGCACTTTATATTGCTAAGACTTTCCATTTAAAAATTTTTGTCAAATCAAATTTTTTGCATAATGCTGGATTTTTGAAAAACTAATTGGAAAAAGGACTAAAAAAAACGTCTCTGCTACCACACACATGATTATCATTGTCATTACGATCAACATTATCACCATCAACATCATTCCCATCATCATCCTCATCATCATTATCACCATCACCAATACCATCATCATTACCATCACCATTCCCATCATCATCCTCATCATCATTCACCATCATTATCATAATCATCATTATCACCATTACCATCATCAACAACATCACTAACATCATCACCATCATCACCGTCATTACTATCATCATCATCATCATCACCGTACCCTTTATAGAATGTGTAGTATTTTTATTGGTGAATATGAAGCACAGACTTCTTTAAGAAAACAGAACATTTACTTAAATGCTGGTAAAAAAGTACTTTTTTTACTCACATCCAATCATCATCATAGCTACAGCAAATATCTTCTCTCCGTCGGTGGTGGGAGCAATGTTGCCGAAGCCGATGCTGGTAAGACTCGTCATGGTGAAGTACAGCGAGGTGATGTAGACAGAGTCCTTTCGGGGGCCGCCCTCCCATCTGCCTGTGCCCGTGGCATTAAAGCGGTATGGTGTGCCCACTGTCTCCCCTAGCATGTACAGCCAACTGTCCTTTCGGGCCATGTTTGTGTCCTCATCAATGACCTCATAATCTCCAATACTGTACCAGATACATGCCAGCCAGTGTGCAGCGAGACCGAACACACACACAAGCAGCACCAGCACAGCAGCGCCATATTCAATATAATGATCCAGTTTCCGCGCCACTCGACCCAAACGCAGCAGACGCACCACCTTCAGAGAACTAAACAAACTGATGATGCCCTAATAGACAAAGAGAGACAGACAGAAACAAGAAAGGGCAAAATTTTTGCAATTTATAAGGATCAGAACTTAAATTTATACTTTAATTTAATTAATACTTTTCTTTTCTCAGTGACTAAATTTATATCCAAGGGGAAAACCTGAGTTTGTGTGTGTATGTGTGTGTGTGTGTGTGTAAGCAGGTGATGTGTACAGAATTAGATGTTATGAGTTTTATTGGTTTAAAAATGTCTCTTTTTAGAGCTGACCTGAACTCTGTGTTTTTTAAAATTATGGTCTGTTGCGTAGTAAACAGTAAACACGCCTACAGACAACCAGTAGACGAAACACTTTAAACATACAGAGTAAAACCCATTAATAAAAACAATAAGCAAAGACGTTAAAATGAGCAAGACAAAAAGCAGAAAACCAAAACTAACATTTACTTCATCAATATAATTTTCCAAACTGTGTTTATCAAAAGAAGAAATTCTTGGGGACGAGTTCAGAGAAACCTGAGTGAACTTTCTGTTTTTAATGATTCTCCACGTCAACTTTAATCTAAATGTGCAGGGTAAAAGGGGCAGAGGATTGTCTTACAAATAGGTGAAGCTTTCTCTTATAAAGTGGGCCGAAGTCTTCTCTTACAACAAGGGAAATTATTATCTTACAAGGGGGCGAGGCTTTCTCTTACAAAGGGGAGGAGCTTTCTTTTAAAAGAGTTGCAGCAGTTGATCTTGTGTTCAGTTTTCCATCACTGAATATTTGATGAAGGATTTAAGGATTCATAAACTATAATAAACTGCAGCTAGAACAATTAAAATAGAGAAAATCAAGCTTTGTTTAATTCATTTACTGTAAATACACACAAAGTACTAAGTTTCCCCATGAAAAGTTATTACTGATGAATAACCCAGTAAACTCTGAAGAGAAACGAGGAGAAAACAGTACTCTTTTGAACAAACTCTCCTTTGTTTGTGCTCTGGTTCATTTCTACAGATGTGTTGTTGTGATTGTGAAGATCAAATTTTGCTCAATTTCTGTTCTGGTTATTATCCTGTTAATTAAAAGATAATGGAATCATAACCATAGCCCTTATCCTAATTATGACACTTATCATAATCGTAATCCTAACCCTAATCCTATAACCATCCCTAATCCAAACCATAGCCTTTATCCTAACTGTATTCTTAACTCCTATTTTTATGTAGATCATGGGTGTAGACGTGACAGAGAGAAGAAAGAAGATGCACTACTGGACTGAGCAGGGCATCTCACCAGCCTGTTCGGACATGTTTTCTGCCCATCTACCAATCCTTTCCACCAACTCTGATGCCCAAGGATGTGCAGGTGAGAATTACTGTCTGCTTATAGGCCTTTGCAAAGAAATACGGCTTGTGTGTTTTCCTGAGGGATTTTGTCCCACCCTCTGGGTCATATTAGCAAAATTTATATTAAATTTATATTAACAAAACCAGCATGAAAATCATTCTTTCTTTGATAAACTATACATGAAAACATTGTTTTATATATATATATTGTTAATTATATCCAATCAGACACTGAATAAATTAGTTACCGACCTCATCAACATTTTCAAAGGCGTTGATGACATCATATGGGAGGCAGGACATTAGGTCAATGATGAACCAGGTTTTCAGGTAGTTCATCCGAATAAGCTTGGGATCAGAGATGACCTCACCAGCCGGCCCCACAAATGTAGTGTGAAAGTTAAGGACAATGTCCACCAAGAAGATAACGTCCACCACACTGTCCACCACCAACCAGACCACGTTATTCTGTTTGGTCTTAAATGAGACATTGTAGGGAACCATAATGGCCGTGTAGAAGGTGAGGATAAGGATCACCCAGTCCCATGTAGTTTTGAAAGCGCAATAGTGTAGGATAATATGTGGCGGCGTCTTCGGAGTCTCCTGTTTATACTGAGGCAGGATTTCCGTGCCGAGCTGCAGGACCTGGACAGGGGAACAGTTACTGACATTTATTTACTGTATTTATCACACTTTCGGCTATTCAGCGTCTCTCTGCTCTAATGCATCTAATAAACAATGTCTTTTTCTTATTAAAAGTCTTCATTTTACTTTACTAGGTCTGTGGCGGGGGGTGGGGTGGGGTTGGTGGTCAGGAAGATAAAAAATAATTCACACACTGCTGCTGTGAGACTTACCCTGACCTCAGTGAGTGGGAAAACAAAAAAGGACCCAGCGCTGAGCTTTGTGAAACATTAATGCAGATCTTTCCAGAGTTTATTTGGAGGTCTAAAATTTTGTTAACAGTATGTCTTGGCTAGATTAACCCATGGGGTAATGATGATGTAATAAGTGCCTGTACACCTTTTTGTCATGTACAGAAATTGCACCTGGAGGAGAGTTGGTACCTCATTTAGACGGGAATGTTTATGAACGTTTTCTCCTTTGTGAACCGCGGGCTGAAGTTGCTGCAGGACGCCACGACTGCTGGTCAGAGCTCGTGTCAGACGAGCAAATTTACCCCAACCTACACATACACACACAACACACACACACACACACAGAGCCATTGTTAAAACTAGCAGTGAAGTACCTGCAATGTTCAAAGTGTTTATGCCACACCCACCTTTACAGGATTCATCTTCAATTGGCTGTTTAAAGGCTGTGATGTCATTAAATGTGCAGAGAAAGAGAACCACTTTTTCCTGTTCATTCCTTATGGGAGCAATTTTCATAAATAACCACACTGGTGTTCCTGACTCACACACACACACACACACACACACAAAACACAGAAACACACAGATTACACTAATACATATTTATTAAATTCATTAAACTCCAAATCTAAATTAAACATTTATTACAACACTGAAACAAAAGTGTATCAGCATTTTCATCAACAGAATAGCAATAATTATAATAAAGTAATAATAATACAAGAGACTCACAACATCAAGATGTCACAGCTCCTAATACACACAGCCTCTGTTTGTGTGTGTGTGTGTGTGTGTGTGTGTGTGTACTTACTATTCTTTTTGTACATTAGGATCTCAAAGGAATTCATCTGGTAGTTCTGAAATGTCAGTTGCACTTTGTCCATGGTTTCTCTGTCTGTGAGCTCACCGAACATAAAACTGTAAATTAAACAATATCCAACATGTGGATTTACTGAATGCTCTGAATAAATGATACACATGACATGTCTCACACACACACACACACACACACACACACACACACACACACTGAGCTCTGTTTAAATGGCAAATATACATGTGTTTTTATTAAGCGCATTTCTTGCACAGAAAAATCACATTTTTTTAGCAACAGAAAATATTATATGAAGAAATGAATGACACATCAGGATATTTTACGTTTTCCTTTTTTTCACTTCAAGCTTTAACATTTGGGGATGTTAACTAGTCCGGGTTAATAATCTTAGATTTTGTTTATTATAATCATAAAAGCTGCTGTCACTGTCACTCCGATATGGACGTGTTGGAATCTGGTTCTGGTTATAGAGGTTATGATGGGGAAGTCATGGCGTCTGAAATTTGACTGCAGGACTTCAGAAGGTTTGGCGTCTTTCTAGAACTGTGTGGTTTTAAAGCTTTAATATTATTTTTGTTTTGCTTCAGTTTATGTCTCTCTACTGTAACTGGTTTTGTTTACAAATCCCAGAGTTACTGTCAAGGAAATATTTATCCTGTCAGGCCGTGTTATAATAGGTCACAGATTGAAGGATTCTTGTGTAGTTGCTTTTGGTTTTGCTGTTTTTGTGTTTAAATTAAATATTTTCTGCCACTGCATCTGATTTAATGTCATTTCAATGACAGGACTGCAGTATGCTAATCTGCAGTATGCTAATCTGCAGCATGCTAATCTGCAGCATGCTAATCTGCAGCATGCATGCTAATCTGCAGCATGCTATAAAGTATTATTAGTATTATGCATAAATAGTATTATG
This sequence comes from Bagarius yarrelli, assembly GCA_005784505.1. Taxonomy (NCBI): domain Eukaryota; kingdom Metazoa; phylum Chordata; class Actinopteri; order Siluriformes; family Sisoridae; genus Bagarius; species Bagarius yarrelli. The sequence continues at coordinate 32,405 of VCAZ01000372.1, read as the reverse complement.
GTAGGAAGAGTGATTATTATAAAGGGTAGAATAGTTTTGTTTAGTTTTCATGTCTGTAATCTGTGAAATGAATTTAATGAGTTAGGGTTTTTTTAAGAGATATTTTTATTCTTTTTTTATTTAACTCTCGGCGTGGATAAGTCTGATTGTGTTTATTTGAATGAGTAGGTGAACAGTGTTAGCAGAGATTTGGAACTGAGATTAAATTTGTGCATTAGTAACCCTAACCCTACCTGCAGGTGCTGCTCCTCTGCATGACTTCAGCACGCTGGAATCCAGACAGTTTGGAGAAACCATCGTTGCTGTAGACGATTGGCCAGTCCACCATCTGAGCATTTCCCAGCACAAAGTTGGAGTCTGTGGAAATGGATTTTGGAACAGGATGAAGGTGCAAGAGTTCTGCCAGCAGGTTAATTTCTCCATCCTTATTAATATTTACATCAAGGATCATATGAAAATTAACAAATATATAAGAAATAAACTTAAATACTTTAGAAATAAAAATAGTATTTCACCTTGTTTTTTATCTTATTTGGTCTATGATTAATATAGTAAAAGAAATATTAGCTGGGAACTTAAATCTAAATATATAAACACTTTTTAAAAATCCTCATCTGTTTGTTTTTTGTTCTCGTTCATGTTTTTGATGAACAGTGTTTCCCTCCGTTTCACATGCAGCGTCATCAGGGCTCACAAACTTAACATTCCTGGTAGCCTTTCAGGAAGGCAGTCTTTAGTTTTTGTTAGTAATGACTGACAGGATGATATCCGAGGAATTGGTGCTCAACAGATCCGGAGCGTCACTGACTAAAATATGTTGTAAAATCAGTATTGCTGCTTTGTACGCACAGTTTGTGCTCTCACAGATAAAAAGTGAAAAAAAAACTGAGTGCGCAGTTAAACGAGAATTTAATACCCCACATATTTATAGTGACATCCTTTACTGGAGCAGAAGTGCAGATACTCATGTTTAAAACGACTCGGGTCACGTTATGTTCACTAATTAACTAAGACATGTGCTGCACTGTTGTTAATGTAATTGGAGAGTGTGTTGCTATCACATTAACTAATTTGCTTGTTTCTAGCTTTATAAACTAGCCTCTGTTTACGGTGTGTGATAGCCAGAAAAAACGCCAATGATCGACTGAAAAAGAAAATAATTTCAACAGAAATAATTTTAATGACACCACCAAACAGATTAAAACTAATGTAATGAGTCTGGTTTGAATATGGAAAAAGTAGAAACAACAGATATTTGTGTAAAAATATAATAAGATATAAAAAGCAAAAGTAAAAAATTGTCAGAAAAATAAACAGTGAAGTTAAAGTACAGATACCAGAAAAATCTACTTAAACACAGTAACAAAGTATTTCTACTTTATCTGTGTGTGTGTGTGTGTGTGTGTTTCTGCGCGCGTCTGTCTGTAACACTATTTTTACTTTAAAATGTATTTATTATTTTAAAATATAAAATATTATTACTAAATCTGAGGAAATGATGTGTTATAGCAGATTTTGCTGAGTTATTTAAATTTATAATCTCTTAATGACAAAATTATAATTATTAAGTACAGTGGGTTGCCATGTAGACAGAATTTGTGTCCTGGTGCTTGATAATGACAGTAAAAAATAAATATATTTACTCTTAGAGATAGAGGAACCCGAATATAACACACCACAGCAGGGCGAACAGTTCCGTCTCCAAACCATACACCGATGTTCTAATTATTGTGTGTTTGTGTGTGTGTACTTTGTGTGTTCTTTGATTGTCTCTGAAAATAACAATCAGGACACACATAGCTCAAAATCCATCAAATACACTTTAAAATTCAAAATCCATCACATGCAGTATATTAAATCATAAAGATCACCTGATCAACTTGGTACACTTTAAAACGGTAAATTGTAAGATTCCGTACAGGTAAATATTTGGTAAATTATAAGATTCGGTACATTTTAAGATTCGGTACACTTTAAAATTCAGCAAATTATAAGATTCGGTACACTTTAAGATTCGGTACATTATAAGATTCGGTACATTATAAGATTCGGTACATTCGGAGGTGCGTTTACAGTTAAATGTTTACTGGAACACACTGAACCTGCAGTTAACCAGAAACCTGCACATCTTCATCTCACTGCCACCAACCACTGACCACCTGAACACACACACACACGCTGCCAGTTTACATCACAGCTGAAAAGCATGTATCGGGAGATTCAAATTTTAAATTGGAGTTTAACTTTAAAATGTTTATTATTTGTTTTATAATCAAGGAAGTGTGAAAACACGAAACCCGGTGTGTCCTCGCGCTCGTGCTTCTTACCGTTTGATCTTCTCACTACATTCTCCAGGAAGGTGTTTTGAGGGGCCACGAGCCCCCTCCGGCCCCCCGCCATCGCACACACGCGCCTTTCTGCGGCTCCACGATGCGTCTTTCTTCTCTGCCTCTATCAGTCCGCGCGCGCCTTCTCCTCCTCATCTCCTCATGGCACCTGAGTTTGTGTGTGTGCGTGCGCGCGCGCGCGTGCGTGTGTGTGTGTATATATGTGTATGTTGTTTTTCAATGATTTTGGCTAATGTTCGCGCGCCATCTAAAGGTTTTTAGGAAACTGGGTGGAACATGTTTTACAGTAAATGACGTCACTGCGGACGCGGTTTAAGGCTGAATTACAAACTTTTAAATTCGTATCAAATCGTCGATCTCGGTTTTCATGCATCTTAAAATTTTATTTTGATTATTTAAAACACACACACACACACACACACACACACACACACACACACACACAGAAAAACTCAGAGCAGCCCGTCGGATACCAGGAATCATGTGAGCGTTAAGTTTGTTTACTCGGTTCTCTGTGCTGATCGGCGGAGGTGAACATCAAAACCATCAGCCACAAATTCCAAATCAAAGTTCTTCCATACCTTCTGGCTCCACTGAGGAACCACTAATTCTGCTGATGCGCTTCGTGTTTCCCCGCCAATTTTTTTTTTTTTTTTTTTTTCTATTTCTGTCTGTAATGTGTTGACACGTGTATCTGCTGTTGTTCCACTTTGTAGACAATAAATAAAAGGGAACCAAAGACAAAGCTTCAGCAGGTTAATCGTAATATACAATATTTAGTTTGTTTTCAATGAATACTAATCATAATAATAATGAATAACGCATGAGGGGGACTGTTTTATTGTAACCTGCACTCGAAAATGATTCAGTAACACAGATTTATGTATAAAAGCAGGGCCACACTGAGGATCACCACGTAAATGAAAGCAGGCAGTAACCAGTCGGTTGCAACGGTAGTTTTTGTTTATCTTTTGCTTGATTATGTTTACAGACAGACATGTTTTGTCTGCGTAACATGAGACGGATAATAATCTGACGCTTGTGTGTGTATTCTATTAATCAGCGTTAATATATCAAGATAATCAACAATAATGATTGTCAAATTGCCTTGTTGTTGCAAAATGACTTATTTCCTGTTCTGTTTTTTTATTTTTAGATTTGGTGTCAGACGGTTGGTTACCTGTGATTGCTTAGAGGTTAATGAAGTAGATGACATCACATTGCTTGAAGTTGCTGAATTATCAGATCCACACGCTTTGGCAGATTTACTGCATTAAATCTGTAATGATAGTTACTTTGAAACAATTCCGCACCCTGATAGGTTTGTGCTGCAGCGGTCATACCTGCCCTCATACCTGTATGTTCTGCTCAAGCAGTGGGTGATTTCCCATTTTGCTGGGTTCAAATTTTTCAGCTGCTTTGCATAATCACTGTGTAAAAATGTCTATGGCTCTGTTAAACATTGGATTTTTGGCTTTGCATATCAGGTGTGTAATGTTATGTTAAACATTGTAAACATATATGTAGTTTTTCAGATTTTTAATGGTTTGTTTATTTATATGGTTGTCACTGAAACATGGTCTTGTCTTTTAAAGATTAGGAACAATAGGAAATGGCAGCACTAAAACTCTGGATAGTATGGGGCAATGACAATTTACAGGGACAAACTTTCAGTAACTGCATGCCATCATCTCTGAATATAATCTTTAGAAAGATTGAAAACAAATGTGGCTTACAAGGGCTGTAAGGCTGAAAATAATCCGACTTCTGCTTTCCTACCGCAAATATACGACGGGTAATAAAAGGGCCATTTGGCGTTCCTGAAGGCACAGAGGGCTGATAGCGACCTCTAAGACCAGTAAGACAACATGTGTATACATTAGGGGTCTGCTAAGGGTCACTTGGTTTATACAGTGGGTGAAGCTGTAATTTGCTGATTGGTCAGTTTGAATGTCTCACATTTGGTTCTTAGTCACATGGTCAGGAAGGGATAAAAGAGGAGTGTAACTAGTGCTCGGTCTCTTCTTTTTTCGTTTTTTTCCCCCTGCTGGCTTTTCCTGGGCTAGCTCTTACCCTCTCTCTCTCTCTCTCTCTCTCTCTTTCCCTCTCTTTCTCTCTCTCTCTTTCCCTCTCTTTCTCTCTCTCTCTCTCTCTCTCCTTCCTAGTCCAGGTTGCTTTTTTCAGTTCCTCCAGCCATGTGCCTGATGAGTTCAGTCTCCTTTCTTATCCAAACTCCTCTGACTCCTTTGATGCTGATAATGAGAACTTCTTTGCTGATACGTCAGAAACTGAAATCTTGTGTTCTAAGTCCACATCAGCAAGGTCATCATTATGGCCAACAGCTTTTATTCTGCCCCGTTTCTCTTATCATGTGCAATTGAAACTTTATCAGGGCAACTCAGTATTTAACTTCACAGCAACATTTTGATTCCTTGATGCTTTGGCAGAGAAAATAATTAACTACAAGGCTATCCATCTGACTTCATGCCTAAAAAACAAGGTTCCCTGTCAGTGACTACAGTGGATAAAAGATGAGTTTATAACTTATTTTATAGGATAAAAAAGCATAACAAGGTGGAAGTGAACTACTGCCCATCTTTTTTGTGGAGGAAACTGCAGAAATCCAGGAAAAGATAAGAGAAGAGCTCCTTGCTGAACTGAAGAAAGAAAAACAATGATGAATCAATGATGAAAAATAATAGACATTCCTTGACTTTTGCATACAGAATCCCATGAGATTGTCTATAGTTCTCCTTTAGTCACAGATTTTAAAAGCAGATAGCCTGTTCTTTTTCAAGCGCGTGAAGTAAATGATTGGATAAATGCTGAATTTCATAGGATCACAACCTTTCCAGGTTCCTGTCTCAACTGGATTGATAATCTGCTGAAAGTATTTACCAAAAGGGATGGAGTAGTCAGAAAAAGGACTTGGGATGTGATAGTGTAACAGAATGTCCAGACAGAGATATGGAGAGGTTTAACCCAAGGGGTGCGTTTATTGATATCAAGAAAGCGCCACTTACACAAACAACAAAGGGGAGAACAGGATACGGAGACTGGAGACAGATCGTAATATGAGGAACACAGAGCCGGGAGAGACAGGAGACACGGGAGACTGAGAAAAAAATTTAGTAGCGATAGTGTCAAAGGTTTCGTTATTGGTTTAGAGTCGACGTTTAAGACCAGAAGCTGACTGGTGAACAAAGTGTTCTTTAAGTAGGAGGATGTGCGCGTGCGGCGTGATTATCAGACTGAATAACAGGTGTGTTTTTATTGATTTTTAATACAAGCTGTTTTTATAAGTGCATTTGGGCTCAGAGATGTGTATTTGAGGGTGTTATGTCAATTATCTAAACTATACTAATCAAATTTATTACGTATTATTGTGGCTGTATTCTCAACAATAATAATGACACCATAGAGACTACGCGAGAGCGCATGTGATTGAAGATTTACTGCATCTGGTGCGGGAATATTCAGTGAGTGTAGCATTTTCTTTTGATTATTGAAACTAATAATAGCAAAAGTGAGCCTGCAAAAGACGAGGCGTAAACAACGATTCAAAGGAGCAGAGACACTTTCTTTTATATATATTTTATATATATACTGTATATATAACCTAAAAATGTATTCCAGAAAATATTCTGAAGGACATTTAAATTTTGCATAAATTATCAAAAACTGGCAGTGGCTGAAAATGTTATTAAAAACTGCTGACGGAAAAAGGTTGACGTAATTTTTTGGTAAAACCTTTTTTATACGTAACAGTATTGAATATTTAATTGCAAATCCAGGATATTAATTAAATATGACTAATGTTAACTTTTCTTATAACCTTTGTACTCCACATAGCCACGGGTTTAAGGTTTACGTGATATCTTTCTTTAATTTTGATATGCACAATGTTTAAAACAGCCTATTTTAATATTATGATGTATACAATAATGCCTACATTTAAATTCGTGTGACATACAGTTTAGAAGCAAAGATTTAAAAGTAATTTATGTATAATTAACCAGACCCTATTATTCTGTTTCCACCTTAAAATGATGGTTCCTATGTGGAATCTGGATGTAATGAATATACTGAGGCAAGACGCATCATAGTACCAAACGTGCAGTTTATTTTCAACGTGGATAAACAACAAAAGGTAACGCTTGGCAAAACTTTAAGCACTAGACGAATCAATGGGAACCACACACATTGACAAGGAGATCACCTAAGAGGAACATATGGGGCACAAGACGATGACCCTAGCAACGTCCGGGGTGGAGGCAGAGACCCCAGCGACGTCCTGGGAGAAGGCAGAGACCCCAGCGACGTCCTGGGAGAAGGCAGAGACCCCAGCGACATCCTGGGAGAAGGCAGAGACCCCAGCGACGTCCTGGGAGAAGGCAGAGACCCCAGCGACGTCCAGGGTGGGGCAGAAAACCAGCAACGTCCTGGGGGGAATCAGGGGGTGGGATCAGGTCTTGGGATGGATCAAATTTGGACAGAGATTGGGGGCGGGATAAGGCCTTGGGCAGAGTCTGGGGGTCTGGACAAAACCAGGGGTCAGGGTAAATGGAGACCCATTGGAGTCCAGCACCCATTCAACATACTCCACAAAGTTCTCCTGGGGGGCCCCGACGTGAAGTTCACTAACTCCAGGAACTCACTGTTGTGAGTTTCGAGTGACTTCCCACCCTGTAGCAGCAACATCATCTGCACAGCCTTGTCATGATCCATTCTGTGGGGTTTTTTTACACTCAGGACAGAAAATAGGGCCAGAAAAAGTTTGCTCTATAAGGAATGTAAGAAAAACAAAAGAAAAATGCCTCTGTTGCATCCGTAAATCTTATCTGGGTTCTGTTACAGGTGAAGGAGATCAGGGAGATGAAGAGATAGAATGCAACAGGTATTTATTAAATAGCAACAAACAGAATAAACCGCTTTAGAATAATAAAACACAAAGGGAGCAACGGAGCAGAAAACACTGGAAATACGGAAAGCGGTTAGCATTAGCAATACCTTAACAGACGAGGATGAAGTAACATGGAACCTGGAAATGTAGACAA
>VCAZ01000372.1:0-22500 GCA_005784505.1 Bagarius yarrelli | reverse complement strand
ACCAGAGGGCAGGAAAAAGGCGGAAGGTACAGGCGGGTGCGAGATGGATGGACAGTGAGAGATCACGGAGGGTAGGAGCACACTGGGCAGCTGCCCCCTCCCCCACTCCAAGTCAGCAGGCAGTAGACTGAAAGGGTTATGAAGCTGAAAGAGAGGTGTTCGACTTAGTTTTTGCAGAATTACCACTTCCTCCTTACACCTCATTCTGGCCTCCTCGACCTGATATTTTGGGGCAATTACTGCAGTCAAGCGCTTTCTGTACTGGTCAATGAGACTGCACCTGTTCACAGGTATTTTAACCCACTCCTTATGAGCAAACTGCCCCCAGCTGTCTCAGGTTAAATGGTGCTTCTCCAGCCTGGGAGTTTCAGCTCTTTTCACAGACATTCAATAGAGTTTAGATCAGAACTCATAGAAAGTCACCTCAGAATATAGTCTGATGTGATGTTTTTAGATGTTCCTGGGTGTTTTTAGCTGCACGTTCGGGTCATTCTCTTGTTGGAGGGAGGACCCACGAGCCACTAGTGAGAACAAGCTTTTTAACAGTGACAGCAGGTTTCTTTCCCAATGCATTGATTCCTTTATTAACCGAATAGTTTGGAATGTAGTTCACAAATTTAAAACCTGGTATTAAAATGTAGAATAACCAAAAAAAAAAAAAAAAAAATGGCAGGAATCACAAAGTTTAAGTGTTTTACTGAAGACACACGGTTGTAAAAAAAGAATGAATTTTCGAACAAGTTTAAGTTTTTCATAAAAATGATTTTATTTTTATGAAAAAAAAAAGATTTTATTATTCACTGTTATTTATGTCACATATAAAACATTACTGTAATATAAATCTGTATTTTGTTAGGTTATGTTTTACAGCCCTGAAAAAGGGGTAAAGATGAAACAAATTCACGCTCGATGATGTTTTCCCACCACAAACTTTATATAATATATAACAATAAACTACTTTTTTTTTACAGCAGCATCGGTCTTTTCTTTACTGTACAGACAGTCGATAATTGTGCCATGCTGTTAATGTTTCCTCTTTATCCAATTTTTATTTACAATCAATCAATCAATCAATCAATTATTAATCTCAAATTAGTCATTAGACAGTGAGTCATTTTAGAGATAATCGAAAATCACTTCTTTTTTTCTTTTTAACCAGATACACAGATATAAACTAACACAGATTATTCTAAACTACATGTAAATGCTTTCTTTTAGACATTCTTTCATCAAGTGCACAGCTGTCTTAAACACTCTCTGGTAATTCATTTTCACAGTTAAATTTTCCTATCAAATCAAATAAATAGCACCACTGCTGGGCCCCTGAGCGAGGCCCTTAACCCCCAACTGCTGAGTTGTATAAATAAGATAAATGTAAGTCGCTCTGGATAAGGACGTCTGCCAAATGCTGTAAAAGTAAATGTAAATGTAAAGTTAACCATTGATTACATTAAAATTTTCTACATTTCTTTTGCACGTTGTTTAATATATATTGTTTTTATATTTTGGGCTTATATACGGGTTCCCTCTTGTGGAGTAACATTAATATTACTGCATTTCTAATTTGCGTTTAATTAATAAATCTTTTAAATTATTGTTTTTTTTTCCAAAGGCTAAAATTATTCCGTAGTTGTCTCAAATTTCCCCTTTTGTCATGAACTTATTAAAGTGATTCTTAATCTTTCTGTTTAAGGATTTACTGCCGACTTAGAAAGTCGATAGAAAAGGGATGATTTCTGGTCTTTGACCACCATCTAGTGGCTGATTTTTATCCTTACATCTCAGAATTTTTTCAAGCCCCCTTTAAGAAAATTGAACTCAACTAAACTCAAACATTTTTATTTAAATTGTTTTCTAAAAGGTCTAATGTGTTTGTCTGGTCTGTTTTTATTCGCGTATCTACTGAACCATTCATGGACGGCCTTTAACCTTGCCGGTGTGTCTATATTAATAAATTTGTTATACAAAAATGTCCTGCGTGCGTAAAGAGGAAAAAAAGACGCGCGTATCGCCTCTTTACGCACGCGGCACACTTCGGTAATATAAATGCGCCATTTTGGCGGTATTTTCACTTAAGTTCCCCGCACGAGCGTCGATTGCAGCGAGATATAACTGAGGTCAGCGCATCATGTTGTATTAAACATGATCAAAACTGATTTAAGTGGTTAATTTGTTAAACGGAACTAATCAGTTTAGCACATTAAACATTAGAATAACAGAGAAACAGACGCTGTAAGTTTCTGCCCCGCTTCTAAAATCGAACTTAACCGAAATGACACTGAAAATGAGTCAAGAAACTTCAATGCCCTGTAAAAATAATATAAAAGCAGCAGGTACAAATATGCAACATTTGTTGTTAATTGTTTGTTAGGCCAATTTTCTAGGCCAAGTGCAAAACTTCAGAGTCAACTGAGCATCCAACTAGAATCAAGTGAACAGTCTGATTCTTTTGGAGGAACTAAACAGCCTTTGGCCTGCAGTAAAGAAAAGTAAACAACCACATTCAAGACCCCAGACCCCCTGCCCAATGTGTCGCCAGCCATGTTTACCAACAACGTGCCAGCCCCAGTCAAACTCAGCCCAAGAAGGTGACCTGCCAAAACTCCCCAAAGTCTCTCTCACCACACGTGCCAGCCCCCTCAGCACAAGAAGGTGCCAACCACACTACCCCAAAGTTCCAAAGTCACCAGTCAACAGTTACGCTCCTCAAAGTCTCACAGGTCAACAAGATGCCAGCCCCTCGAGGGTAAGATGCTGAATGCCCTGCTGAGTGGTAGAAGTGGTCTGAAGGAGTTTAGATAAGTTCCTGAAGGATACCTCAGCTAGGCTGACCTTGAGGCTCTTGGTGTCATGTCTGCTGTTGTAAGTTTACATTATATTTTTTTAGCAATATTTTCCTCCTGGGATTTAAAAAAAATGCTGCATTGTTGGGGCTTAATCTTATTTGTGTATTTTCTTTTAAATTAATAAATTTCACACAGAACCATTTGATGATCTATTGATGTATATCATTATATTGGTGTCGCAGTGAATCATTCTTCAGCTTTAAGAATTAGATTTGTCCAATATTAGTAGTGTATTAGTATGTCAAGTATTTAATATTTTTTTTTAGAATTTTTTTTCTCTTTTTGGTTCTTATACTTAAGTTGCTATGTGCAGAAGTGTAAACGACGCAACAAGAAGAATGATGAAGTACGTCTCATTATTGAGCTGACATTGGAATATAATTTGTTTGGTCGTCATTGGAGAAGTTTAAAGACTTGCGTCTTTTCAACGCTGTGTATGGTAAGTAAATTAATTTACTATAAATTAAGTTGTTATAAGTTACTCTGATTATAAATTTCCTGACTTTATAAGGTTTCTTAGCTTGAAATAACTTAATGCATTAACTACCTTTGTCTAGCAATTTTTGTCACATTATTTATTAATCTTGTTATTTGTAGTTAATTAAAATACAATTGATTGTAGCTGGGATGCAAACCTGTCACATTTGGGCAATATTTGCCCTATTGGATATAAAATAGTAGGGGTGTGCCATTAAGAATGCACCAAAGGATGTCATTTTCAGGTCCTCTAAAAGATTCTAGAGTTTCTGCTCCTAACATTTTTATTTCTTGTACATCCTATTATTCCTCATTGTTTGTCTTATTCTGTTTTCCCCAATATATTTCTTATTAAAGTGTGTTAAAAACTTAAAAACTGGTTGTAATTTTGTGTGCTCCACTGCTTTCAGCCAGTCATGTTTAATTTATTTTCTGGTGTTGCTGTTCTGATTAGTCTGTTATGGAATTTTGTTTCTGCCACAAAATTAAAATTAAGAAGTCTGTAAGCTTGACTTTTATATTTTGATTCTTTCTTAGAAGTGCAAGATATAAACTGACAATTGCAAGTTATAAAATTACAACTGCAATTTATAAACAATTCTGGCATTTGCTTGCGATTGAAAGTTTGTTTCTCAATTCTAAAATGCACTTGCAAAATTTGGTTAACTGAAACCTGACTGTGGTTCTGGGCACATTTATTATTATTTAATATTAACTTATTTTTAACATTTTGTCCAAAGTAACCCATGGACAGTTCCACTTACACCCTATATTTTAAGACCACATAGTCACCATGTACAGTTAAATCTAGGTACCTGGTACTTTTTCAAAAAATTCCATACCCATATGAAATTAGTTGAAAGGTAGGCTGAACTGCTGGTACTCATTTGAGTTTGTGATGGATTATTTTCTGTAATTTAAACCACTCTGTAGTGTAGTGGATGGTTTCCTGGATCTTTGTTTTCATTGTTTGTATTACTGATCTAGAATTTACTGCAGCTGATGTTTTATTTCTGTTATGTATAATATGTGGCATCGCATCTAATAGCATAAACCACATTAGCGCTCTAAACAGAGGGGTTGTTTGATTGGAAAGCCTTAACCCATAATACCCATTTTTAAGATATTTAGTTTTCATTACTCTTATTTTTTTTTCTTTTTATTATTATTATTATTACAGTGGTTTGCATGTACCAAGATGTCTTTTACTTTAAACTCTTGTTTTTCCTATATCCATAGAGGGGTTATTTAAAATTCAACAAACTTCTAACCGACTCTTTTGTTGAAAATGAAACTTTTTATGAAATCTATATAGATAGTTTGCATAAGTCAAGACAAACGGTTCGATTTGTAAATTTTGTTCTGGTTTGTGTTGGCGATTCGTCTGGAACTCCTCTTTTATTTCTGTCAGGAATCGGCCTGCGTAACCTCTAAGTCTCAATGCTTTAAAAAGAATTTGGGTGGCCTCCTTTACATCTTCTGGGAAGCTGTAGATCCTATTGAACCTATTTAATTAACATTTGACTATCCCTTCAAAAGTGTGCTTGGGGTGGAAGCTACTTTTGTGTAGTAATGCATGCTATCTGTGTCTTTAAAAAACACTTTTTAAAAACTTAAAATTAATTTTTTTCTTTCTGTATATTGTGTGTGCCCCTATCGACTCATGATGGGAGTTTAAAACATCTAAAAAACAACAACAACAACAAAAAAATCTTGCGTCCAAATTTCAAGTGCAAATAATAATAAAAAAAATATATAAATAAATAATGGATACACAAGGGAACACTTAAACAACACAATGTAACTCCAAGTCAATCTCACTTCTGTGAAATCAAACTGCCCACTTAGGAAGCAGCACTGATTGACAATCAGTTTTCACATGTGGAAATTATAGGGCAATTAGCAAGACATCCCCAATAAAGGAGTGGTTCTGCAGGTGGTGACCACAGACCACTTCTCAGTTCCTATGCTTTCTGGCTGATGTTTTGGTCACTGAATGCTGGCGGTGCTTTCACTCTAGTGGTAGCATGAGACGGAGTCTACAACCCACACAAGTGGCTCAGGTAGTGCAGCTCATCCAGGATGGCACATCAATGCGAGCTGTGGCAAGAAGGTTTGCTGTGTCTGTCAGCGTAGTGTCCAGAGCATGGAGGCGCTACCAGGAGACAGGCCAGTACATCAGGAGACGTGGAGGAGGCCGTAGGAGGGCAACAACCCAGCAGCAGGACCGCTACCTCCGCCTTTGTGCAAGGAGGAGCACTGCCAGAGCCCTGCGAAATGACCTCCAGCAGGTCACAAATGTGCATGTGTCTGCTCAACCAGTCAGAAACAGACTCCATGAGGGCCCGGCGTCCACAGGTGGGGGTTGTGCTTACAGCCCAACACTGTGCAGGACGTTTGGCATTTGCCAGAGAACACCAAAATTGGCAAATTCGCCACTGGCGCCCTGTGCTCTTCACAGATGAAAGCATGTTCACTCCAGAGGTAGGCTGACTGCCATTAGGTACCGAGATGAGATCCTCAGACCCATTGTGAGACCATATGACGGTGCGGTTGCCCCTGGGTTCCTCCTAATGCAAGACAATGCTAGACCTCATGTGGCTGGAGTGTGTCAGCAGTTCCTGCAAGACGAAGGCATTGATGCTATGGACTGGCCCGCCCGTTCCCCAGACCTGAATCCAATTGCGCACATCTGCGACATCATGTCTTGCTCCATCCACCAACGCCACGTTGCAGCACAGACTGTCCAGGAGTTGGCGGATGCTTTAGTCCAGGTCTGGGAGGAGGGAGAGGAGATCCCTCAGGAGACCATCCGCCACCTCATCAGGAGCATGCCCAGGCGTTGTAGGGAGGTCATACAGGCACGTGGAGGCCACACACACTACTGAGCCTCATTTTGACTTGTTTTAAGGACATTACATCAAAGTTGGATCAGCCTGTAGTGTGTTTTTCCACTTCAATTTTGAGTGACTCCAAATCCAGACCTCCATGGGTTAATAAATTTGATTTTCATTGATAATTTTTGTGTGATTTTGTTGTCAGCACATTCAACTATGTTTCATTTGTTCAGATCTAGGATGTGTTATTTTAGTGTTCCCTTTATTTTTTGAGCAGTGTATATAAAATTTTAAAACAACTTTTACATGGATTTGGAACAAAGGCTTAATCTGATAAAAAAGAAAGAATGGTGCTTTGTCTAGTGGGTGTTTGGGGAAACGCACTCCTTTATCTTCAGTGTGCACTCTTTCATTGAACCTGTTAACAATGGGATATACTCACTCGTTTCATGTCCTTCAGGTTGTTAAACCTGTTCCTGATGAATGTAGTTCTCCTTGTTTAAATCCAAGTTTTTGATGAAAAAAAAATACAAAATCAAACTTTATTTTAAAAAAAAAGAAAATTTAATTTAAAAAAAAAAATAAATAATAATAATAATCTAAAATACAAAATTTCATTTTTAAGGTAAAAACTTTATATAAGGTTTTCATGTTCTTGTTTTGGGGCTTTCTTGTTTTCTTGTTTCATGTTTCTTGTTTTGTTGTTTTTCTTGTTTTTCTTGTTTTATGTTGTTCATTGTTTTTTTGTGTCTAGGCTAAGCTATGCTGGCTAGCTAGGCTCTAGGGCTATGCTAGCTAGCTTAGCTAGTTAGCGCTAGCTTAGCTAGCATAGGCAGTGTTTTGTTTACTTCCTTGTTCCTCATGTTTTCCTGTCATGTGCTTCCCCTTGTCCTTGTCATTGGTTAGTTTGGTCCAAACTAACTAATGATCCCCCCCATCACCGTCCTATGGGTTAGGGGTTAGGGTTGGGTTAGGTTAGGGGAAATACTCCCACACTTTATTCGCATGGGGTTAGCACAGGCACAGACCATCTTTTTTTATATCTTTTTATGTATCCACACCATTTGTCTTATAAAAACACGGAGAGATTAAAAAAAAAAAAAAAAAAAATAAAAATATATATATATATATATATATATATATCTATATATATATATATATATATATATATATATATATATATATATTAAAAAAATTATTATTTAAAATTTTATAAATCTAACAAGGGTCCCAATAAGATCTATGTAACGGGATAGAGTGAAGGATCAGGGTTGGGGTCCGAAGTGGATAATAGATAAAATTTACTTTATTTAGGATCCAATTAAAAAAGAGAGGGGGGAGGTTGTTTAGGGATCGGGGGTTAGGTTTTAGGATTTTTAGGATTTAGGGAATCGGTTTAGGGGTGTGGGTTTTGGGGTTGGGATTACGATAGGGATTGGGTCAGGTTACGATAGGGTTAGGGTTGGGTTAGGGTTAGGGTTTGATTGGGGGTTGGGTTGTGGGGATAGGAAATCGAGTTAGGAATAGGGTTGGGGATTGGGGTTATGGTTGAGGTCAAGGGTTCGGTCAGGGGTTGGGGTTAGGGTTGGGAGTGGAATAGGGGGTTCGGTTAGGGTTAAGGATTGGGATTAGGGTCTGGAGGGGTTTTTTTTTTGGGGGGGGGGGGGGGTTTTGGTGGGGGTCAGGGAGTTTGGGTTGGGGTCAGGGATTCGGTTAGGGTTGGGAGTAGGGGTCAGGGATCTGGTTGGGATTAGGGTTAAGGGTTGGAATAGGGATTTGGGGGTTAGGGTTGGGGTCAGGGTTTTCGGTTAGGGTTAGGGTTGGGGTTGGGATTCAGGGTTAGGGGGGGTTAGGGGTTAGGGGTTGGGGTTGGGATCAGGGGTTCGGTTCAGGTTAGGGGGTTAGGGTTGGGGGTTGGGGGAATGGGGTTTTAGGGTTTGGGGGGGTTTTTTTAAAGGTTAGGGTTGGGGTTGGGATCAGGGGTTCGGTTAGGATTAGGGGTTAGGGGATTAGGTTTTGGGGGGAATGGGGGTTTAGGGTGGGTAGGGTCTAGGGGTTGGGGGTCAGGGGGTTAGGGGGGATTTAGGGGTTGGGGTTAGGGGTTGGGGTTAGGGTTAGGGATTCGTTAGGGTTGGGGTTGAGGTTGGTTCCGGGTTTTGAGGGTTTAGGGGGTTAGGGTTAGGGTTAGGGTTGAGGGTTTCAGGGTCGGGGTAGGGTTAGGGTTAGGGTTAGGGATGGGGTTAGGGTTAGGGGGGGGTTAGGGTTAGGGGGGGTTAGGGTTAGGGGTTAGGGTTAGGGGTCAGGGATTCTAGGGTTTGGGTTAGGGTTAGGGTTAGGGTTAGGGTTAGGGTTAGGGTCAGGGATTAGGGTAGGGTTAGGGTTAGGGTTAGGGGGGTTAGGTTAGGGGTTGGGGTTAGGGGTTGGGGTTAGGGGTTCAGGGTTGGGGTTAGGGTTAGGGGTTAGGGTTAGGGTAGGGTTAGGGTCAGGGATTAGGGTTAGGGTCAGGGATTCAGGGTTGGGGTTAGGGTTAGGGTCAGGGGTTAGGGGGGGTTAGGGGGGTCAGGGGTTAGGGTTAGGGGGGGGTTAGGTTTGGGGGGGTTAGGGGTTGGGGTCAGGGGTTAGGGTTAGGGTTAGGGTTAGGGGTTAGGGTTAGGGTTAGGGTTAGGGGTTAGGGTTCAGGGATTCGGTTAGGGTTAGGGGTTGGGGTCAGGGGTTAGGGTTAGGGTTAGGGGTAGGGGTTAGGGGGGGTTAGGGTTAGGGTCAGGGGTGGGGTTCAGGGGTTAGGGGTTAGGGGTTAGGGGTTGGGGTAGGGGTTGGGGTTAGGGGTTGGGGTTAGGGGGGTTAGGGTAGGGTCAGGGGTTAGGGTTAGGGTTAGGGTTAGGGGTTAGGGTTAGGGTTAGGGTTAGGGGTTAGGGTTAGGGTTAGGGTTAGGGGTTAGGGTTAGGGTTAGGGTTCGATTGGGGTTAGGGATTAGGGTTAGGGTTTGGGGGTTGGGATCAGGAGTTCAGTTAAAATTAAAATTGGATGGTTACAAATGGTTACAAAACTGTTAAAATTTAGGATCGGGTTCAAAATGAGAGGACAGTCGATAATATTGGGTAAGTGACCGGAAACAAGAACAACGAAGTGTTAGAGGTGTTTCCCCCAAATAAGTGCCGAATATTGTTGCATATCAATTAATAAGTGCTATTATTAACAAACTAAGTGCTCGTGCATCAAAGTGAAAAAAACAAATAATGTGAATAAATTCAAGTGAAATAAATAAATAAATCGAAAAATAAGTGAAAAGTGCTTATGGATTGAAGTGCAACAATATCCTTTTAGTCTTGTGGAAAAACAATCCCTCCCCAAAAAAAATTTTTTTGTTTTAATGTTGTTTCTTATCTATCTTTTTCTTTCAGCGTATTCTCCTTATAAAGAAGCTTCCGCTGAGGTCACCCTTTCTACCACCTCTCATTTAGCCCATGAGGATCCCAGGTGTTCAACATCCCTATCCACTTTTTCTCAGCCCTCCTTCTCTGATCTCTCGTCCATCCCGCCTTGCTTTCCAACCCCTGGATCTGCAGCTTATCCCTCCCATGTGTATTTTAAAATGTTTATAAATTAAGTTCTCTTTCTTTCCTCTTTCTATCTGGTACAGATGTTGTGTTGTTTTAATCGAATTTTTAATTCATGTTTTGTTTCCCCTATGTATAATTTGTGACATTGAGTGCATTTAATAGCATATACCACATTTGAGTTATTTAGACATAGGGGTTGTTCGATTGGGTGGCCCAGTCCAGAATACCTGTTTTTGAGATATTTGGTTTTCATTGTGTTTGGTTCCTTTTTCTTATTGTTATTAAGGTTTGCACGTACCAAGATGTCTCTCAAGTTTTTATTTTTCCTGTACGCATAGATGAGTTTAAAATTTGACAATTTTGTGACCGACTCCTGAGTTTGTTGGAAATGATTCTTAAATGTTTTATTTAATCTGTATGGATGGTTGGCATAGGTTAAAACAAACGGTACAATTTGTAGATTTTGTTCTAGTTGGTCTTGGCGATTTATTTGAATCTCTTCCTTAACCTCCTTTTTTATTTCCCTCAGAAATCGGCCTGCGTAACCTCTAGATCTTAATGCTTTAAAAAGTATTTTGGTGGCCTCTTCAACATCATCTGCGAAGCTGCAGATCCTATGAAACCTAATTAATTGGGATTTAACTATCCCTTTAAAGGTGTGTTAGCTACTTTTATGCAGTAAAGCGTGTCTATCCGTGTCTTTGAAAAACACTTTTGTGGCCAAACCCTTTTTCCCATCCTTGGAGGGTTTAAAAAAGGTTTGTGTGTCTAAAAATTCTATTTTCTCTGTCTGTATATTGTGTGTGACCCTTATTGATTCATGGTGAGAGTTTAAAATCTCTAAAAAACATAAAAAATCTTTTTCAGAGTGTGTCCAAATTCCAAATATATCATCTAAAAATCTAAAATAAATTAAAGGAAGCTGGCTGCATTTACGGAACGCTGACTCCTCCCACTCACTCATGTATAGGTTTGCGTAGGCGGGGGCGAATTTTTTGCCCATTGCGGTGCCATGTATTTGTAAATAATGTTTATCGTTAAACTCAAAGTCATTCCTTGTCAGGCTTATTTCAAGTAGTTGTAGGATTTCTTTATCCGGTCTACCACTCTCTGGATATTTTAAAAAAATGTTTCTGACTGCCTGTAACCCGAGTTCTGTATTAATATTTGTGTATAGTGAATTAATGTCTATTGTGAATAAAAAAGCCGTATCCGGTACTGTGATGTCTTTTATTTTATTCACAAAGTCATAAGTGTCTTTAATATAACTGGCATGGTTTTGAGATAGCGGATTAATGAAATGGTCTATAAACGCCGCTACCTGATATGACTCTGAGCCGCAATCACTGATAATGGGTCGACCGCATGGAACTCTAAAGGGTATCGTCCACTTTTCCGGAGGTTTGTGGATTTTTGGGAGCAAGTAGAATCTTCTCATACGTGGAGAATCCGAACCACACAGGTAAGTAAATTGTTTGAAAGTGATGATTTTTTTATCCTTTAAGGAAGTTAGTATTTCGCGGATTCTGCTTTGGGTTTCTTTTTGGATCGGGCGTTGTAATGGTGCGTAGTGTTGTGTGTTGCCTAGTTGTTTATTTGCTTCTATCAGGTAGTGAGCTTTGTCCATAATAACCACCTGAGAGCCTTTATCGGCTGGTTTTATTATTATGTTTGGGTTTTGTGACAGTTTTTTAAGTGTATTATATTGTTCTGTGGTGAGATTGGGTTTATTAACTTTCCTGTGTCGGGTCCGTGCTAATGCGCGTGTATCTTTATAAATAAGGGTTCGGATATTCTCTGAGACAGACTCTAACGGTGGCTCCCAATTTGAGTCGGCCAAAAAAGGTAAGCGATCTTGTTTGCTTTCATAATTAAAATAATCTAATAATTTTAGCCGTCTATGATACCGATGTACGTCCCTATAGAGCTCCATTCGGTCGACCCGTTGCGGTGTGGGGATGAATGATAAGCCTCTCTCCAAAATATTTATTTCTATCGGCGTGAGTGTGTAGCACGAGAGGTTAGTTATATTTGATAAATGGGGAGTTATAGCTTTACATTTATCCCCTTTTACATGTTTAACTGGTCTAACCAAAATTCAATTATTATTGCAGCTGTGTCTGGGCGCCAGTGGACGGGATCATGCGTTTCCGTATGAAAACAGAGTCTGCTGATTTCTGGTAAGAATTGGCACTTGTCAGTAATTATTGCATTTAAATGTGTAATCAAATTTTGTACTTGTACTTCGAGCCGATCTGAAAAATTAATAAGGGGGATGTAGATTTGTGCGTTAGGGAATATGTTACCCGCAGTTTTAAGTAATTGTTGTAATTGTTTCCAACTGGTGGTTGGAGTCTGTTTGCTTAGACAGTTGTTAAGGCCGAGTGAAAGAATCACCTTTTCTACTTCAGGCTGAGGCGTCAGTTTATCGAGGACACCCCTGATGTGGTAGAATGTCGCCCCTGGAAAACTGTCTACCTGGACCTCTTTGTCTGTAAACAGAGGGATCCGTGCCAGATTGGAATCCCCAATAATCAGGATGGGTTTTACCGTTTCAATACACCAGTCGTAGATCTTTCTGTTTGTTCTCGGGTGTTTGGTCGGCTCCACGCGCTCAGTCAGAGCACACTCCTCATCACTTTTTTTTCTGGTGATGTGGTACTTGAGGTGGTAATGGGAAATTCAGATTTGGGTTTGCTGTGAGAAAATGTCTCTCTCTTTGCAGGATCACCCATCATCATTATTTGGTTTCCCTCGTTTCTCGGAGGTGTACCGGAAGTGTGCTCCCCTGATGCGCTGGAGACCGGCCCTGAAGATGAGGAGAGAGAGGCGATATGGTTATCTTCGCGGCTCACTATGTTACTGTATTGGGTAATGTTTGGTTGTGTGTTTATACTTTCCTGTTTTTCTTGTATAGATACACAAGTAACTGGTGTGGTGATTAGTCTCTGCTCCAGAACGATTTGCATCTCCTGCTGTAAGTCAGTTCTATTAGACACAGTTACGGTGTGTTCTGTTTTTGTTCTGTTTCTACTCTCTCTTTTTAATTTTTAGGACTGGTGTGTTGCTGTCGAGTTGCTTGGTGGTTGCTTTTTTGCCATCCTGTGCTCTTACCTTCGCCTTTGTTCGCCTCCTGGAATCCAGTGGCCTGCTGGGTAAAGAGCATTGTCTGTAAGGTATTAACCGAGCTATTTGTAAATTTTTTCTTATATCTGGTTTTAGCCCAGGATATCGCTCTGTTAAAAGCCCCCTCCTCCCACCCAGAAATTTCAGACAGGCCTGTGGCTATTACCCCGTCGTAGTGCTCCCTCAAAATTTGGATGTTCTGATCCATCCATCTGGATGTATTTTCCTTGACTTTCTGTAGTGTCGTTTCATTTGGTGACGAGGGTTTAATGAAGGCTGTTAGTTTACCCACTTGTTTAAACATGCCTGGCGGGTAAGGATTAGCTGATGTTCTGGCTTCCAGGATTTCTGAATGGTGTATGGCCTGTAACAATTTAAAATATTTTTTGGTTAAAATTAATTAAAATAAGATCTAGAGTAGGATTTGTTTTATCATTTTTACCTACTTTGAGACCGTTGTTTGCATGTAATGCCGTGGGCTCAGAGTCAGCCAGGATCGCAAACCTATTGTGTAGTGGTAATGCAGCCAGCCATGCTATCCGAAATAAATAAATAAATAAAAACAAATAGATAAAATTAGGTTATGTTATGTAAAGTAAAAAAGTAATTTAAAATACTTCCAAAATAAAAGTATATATAAAAAAAAGGTTTTTTAAAAAAAAAAAAAAAAAAAAAAAAAAAAAAAAAAAAAAAAAAAAATTAATTAAAATTAAATTAAATTAAATTAATAATAATAAAAAAAGGTTTTAAGACAATAGGAAAAAAAAAAGTAGCTAAAAATAAAAAAATATATATATAAAAAAATATATATAAAAAAAATATAGAATGTTCTAGAATATTTTTTTCTTTTTATACCTGAATTTAAAACAAAGGCTTACCCTGATAATTAATGGATGGTACTTTGTCGCCCTCTAGTGGGTGTTCATAGGAACTTTTTACAAGAAAAAAGACCGGTTCCCAAAGGGGTGATCCTGCATTAATATTTATTATATCACAGGGTTTTATCAAATTTAAGGAGTAACGTAACAAAAAAAGAGCGAGTTTATCTTCATTTTGTCCCTTGCTTCACATAGTTCTTTATCTTCAGTGTGCACACTCTTTCGACGAACCTGTTAGCAATGGGTAGTACTCACTCCTTTTTTGTCCTTCCAGTTGTTCCAATCGCCCGATGACTGATGTTCTCCTTTGTCCAAATCCCAATTGTAAAAAAAAAAAAAATTTTTTTTTTATTATTTAAAAAAAATATATATAAAAAACTTTATTTTGAAAAAAAAAAGGAAAAATAAAATAAAATAAAAAAAAAATAAAATAATAAAAAGTTGTATTGTATTAAAATAAATGTTAAAAATAAAAAAAAATAAAAAAAAATAAAAAAAATAAAAAAATATTAAAAATAAAACTTCCTATTTGAAACTTAAAATACCACTAGAGTAAATGGTATTTAATAAAAGGAGGTTAAGAGTTTAAAAGAGGAAAAATAGGAAAAGGAAAAGAGAAGAGAAGGCCTAACGTTTCGCCAAGGTGTGGCTTCATCAGAGGGAACTTGGTTATGGTCTGAGCAGTTCTTTTCTAGGCTTCACCTAGTGCATTATGGGAAGGCCCCATGGGTGGTACCTATTCAGTTGGACATTTGTGATTGGTTTATGTCAATCCTTTTATTCACCAATCATATGCCTGTTAGTGTGCCCTAGTCAGGTTGGGACTATCTTCAATTTAAGAGTTTTTGAACTGCTTACCAAGTTTTTTTTCAAGATAAAAGATTTTTTGGAAAGGGAGGAAAAAAAGAAAGGAAGATAAGTAAAAGCTCTAGAAAAAATTTTTTTATTAAAAAATGAAATAAAAAATAAAAATAGAATAAAAAAAATAAAAAAAATAAATAATAAATAATAAAAGAATTCATAATCGTTTAAAATCAAGGTGCCTTATAAAAGTGTTGTTTTATATATATAAAAAAAATTTAATAAAAAAAAAATATAATAAATAAAAAAAAATATAAGAAGATAAAAGAAAATGAGTCCAAAATAAAAGTTAATGTTTTTTTTAAAAAAAGTATATATAAAAAAAAGGTTTTAAAATCAATAAACTGTTTTAAAAACACCCGATAATAAAATTGGAAAGGACTTTAATGTTCTCTCCTGCTTTTTTGTTTATTGTGTGTTCTAGATGGTCAGGCTCAGGCAAGGTTAGGTTAGGGGAAATACTCCCACACTTTATTCGCATGGGGTTAGCACAGGCACAGACCATCTTTTTTTATATCTTTTTATGTATCCACACCATTTGTCTTATAAAAACACGGAGAGATTAAAAAATATATATATATATATATATATATATATATATATATATGTAAAAAAAATTTATATTATTTAAAATTTTATAAATCTAACAAGGGTCCCAATAAGATCTATGTAACGGGATAGAGTGAAGGATCAGGGTTGGGGTCCGAAGTGGATAATAGATAAAACTTACTTTATTTAGGATCCAATTAAAAAAGAGGGGGGAGGTTGTTTAGGGATCGGGGGTTAGGTTTTTTAGGATTAGGGAATCGGTTTTTTAGGGGTGTGGGTTTTGGGGTTGGGATTACGATAGGGTCAGGGATGGGTTGGGATTAGGGTTAGGTTGTGGGGGGATAGGAAATCGAGTTAGGAATAGGGTTGGGGATTGGGGTTATGGTTGAGGTCAAGGGTTCGGTCAGGGGTTGGGGTTAGGGTTGGGGGTGGAATAGGGGGTTCGGTTAGGGTTAAGGGTTGGGATTAGGGTCTGGAGGGGTTTTTTTTGGGGGGGGGGGTTTTGGGGGGGGGGTTTTGGTGGGGGTCAGGGAGTTTGGGTTGGGGTCAGGGATTCGGTTAGGATTGGGAGTAGGGGTCAGGGATCTGGTTGGGATTAGGGTTAAGGGTTGGAATTGGGATTTGGGGGTTAGGGTTGGGGTCAGGTATTCGGTTAGGGTTAGGGGTGGGGTTGGGATCAGGGGTTCGGTTAGGATTAGGGTTAGGGGTTGGAATGGGGGGTTTGAATGGGGGTCTAGGGGTTGGGGTCAGGGATTTGGTTGGGGTTAGGGGTTGGGGTTAGGGTCAGGGATTCGGTTAGGATTAGGGTTGAGGGTTGGGATTAGGGTTGGGGGGGGGGGGTTAGGGTTAGGGGTTAGGGTTAGGGGTCAGGGTTAGGGTTAGGGTCAGGGTCAGGGATTCGGTTAGGGTTAGGGGTTAGGGTTAGGGTCAGGATTAGGGTCAGGGATTTGGTTGGGGTTAGGGTTAGGGTTAGGGGTTGGGGTTAGGTTAGGGTTAGGGGTTGGGGTCAGGATTAGGGTTAGGGTCAGGGATTCGGTTGGGGTTAGGTTAGGGTTGAGGGTTGGGGTTAGGGTTAGGGTTAGGGTCAGGGATTCGGTTAGGGTTAGGGGTTGGGGTCAGGGGTTAGGGTTAGGGTTGGGGTTAGGGGTTAGGGTTAGGGTTAGGGGTTGGGGTTAGGGTTAGGGTCAGGGTTAGGGTCAGGGATTCGGTTAGGGTTAGGGGTTGGGGTTAGGGGTTAGGGTTAGGGGTTGGGGGTCAGGGGTTCGGTTAGGGTTAGGGTTGGGGTTAGGGGTTAGGGTTAGGGTTAGGGGTTGGGGTTAGGGTTAGGGTTAGGGTTAGGGTTAGGGTTAGGGTTAGAGGTTCGATGGGGGTTGGGATTAAGGCTAGGGTTTGGGGGTTGGGATCAGGAGTTCAGTTAAAATTAAAATTGGATGGTTACAAAACTGTTAAAATTTAGGATCGGGTTCAAAATGAGAGGACAGTCGATAATATTGGGTAAGTGACCGGAAACAAGAACAACGAAGTGTTAGAGGTGTTTCCCCCAAATAAGTGCCGAATATTGTTGCATATCAATTAATAAGTGCTATTAACAAACTTAAGTGCTCGTGCATCAAAGTGAAAAAAACAAATAATGTGAATAAATTCAAGTGAAATAAATAAATAAATCGAAAAATAAGTGAAAAGTGCTTATGGATTGAAGTGCAACAATATCCTTTTAGTCTTGTGGAAAAACAATCCCTCCCCAAAAAAAATTTTTTTTTTTGTTTTAATGTTGTTTCTTATCTATCTTTTTCTTTCAGCGTATTCTCCTTATAAAGAAGCTTCCGCTGAGGTCACCCTTTCTACCACCTCTCATTTAGCCCATGAGGATCCCAGGTGTTCAACATCCCTATCCACTTTTTCTCAGCCCTCCTTCTCTGATCTCTCGTCCATCCCGCCTTGCTTTCCAACCCCTGGATCTGCAGCTTATCCCTCCCATGTATTTTAAAATGTTTATAAATTAAGTTCTCTTTCTTTCCTCTTTCTATCTGGTACAGATGTTGTTTTAATCGAATTTTTAATTCATGTTTTGTTTCCCCTATGTATAATTTGTGACATTGAGTGCATTTAATAGCATATACCACATTTGAGTTATTTAGACATAGGGGTTGTTCGATTGGGTGGCCCAGTCCAGAATACCTGTTTTTGAGATATTTGGTTTTCATTGTGTTTGGTTCCTTTTTCTTATTGTTATTAAGGTTTGCACGTACCAAGATATCTCTCAAGTTTTTATTTTTCCTGTACGCATAGATGAGTTTAAAATTTGACAATTTTGTGACCGACTCCTGAGTTTGTTGGAAATGATTCTTAAATGTTTTATTTAATCTGTATGGATGGTTGGCATAGGTTAAAACAAACGGTACAATTTGTAGATTTTGTTCTAGTTGGTCTTGGCGATTTATTTGAATCTCTTCCTTAACCTCCTTTTTTATTTCCCTCAGAAATCGGCCTGCGTAACCTCTAGATCTTAATGCTTTAAAAAGTATTTTGGTGGCCTCTTCAACATCATCTGCGAAGCTGCAGATCCTATGAAACCTAATTAATTGGGATTTAACTATCCCTTTAAAGGTGTGTTTGGGGTGGAAGCTACTTTTATGCAGTAAAGCGTGTCTATCCGTGTCTTTGAAAAACACTTTTGTGGCCAAACCCTTTTTCCCATCCTTGGAGGGTTTAAAAAAGGTTTGTGTGTCTAAAAATTCTATTTTCTCTGTCTGTATATTGTGTGTGACCCTTATTGATTCATGGTGAGAGTTTAAAATCTCTAAAAAACATAAAAAATCTTTTTCAGAGTGTGTCCAAATTCCAAATATATCATCTAAAAATCTAAAATAAATTAAAGGAAGCTGGCTGCATTTACGGAACGCTGACTCCTCCCACTCACTCATGTATAGGTTTGCGTAGGCGGGGGCGAATTTTTTGCCCATTGCGGTGCCATGTATTTGTAAATAATGTTTATCGTTAAACTCAAAGTCATTCCTTGTCAGGCTTATTTCAAGTAGTTGTAGGATTTCTTTATCCGGTCTACCACTCTCTGGATATTTTAAAAAAATGTTTCTGACTGCCTGTAACCCGAGTTCTGTATTAATATTTGTGTATAGTGAATTAATGTCTATTGTGAATAAAAAAGCCGTATCCGGTACTGTGATGTCTTTTATTTTATTCACAAAGTCATAAGTGTCTTTAATATAACTGGCATGGTTTTGAGATAGCGGATTAATGAAATGGTCTATAAACGCCGCTACCTGATATGACTCTGAGCCGCAATCACTGATAATGGGTCGACCGCATGGAACTCTAAAGGGTATCGTCCACTTTTCCGGAGGTTTGTGGATTTTTGGGAGCAAGTAGAATCTTCTCATACGTGGAGAATCCGAACCACACAGGTAAGTAAATTGTTTGAAAGTGATGATTTTTTTATCCTTTAAGGAAGTTAGTATTTCGCGGATTCTGCTTTGGGTTTCTTTTTGGATCGGGCGTTGTAATGGTGCGTAGTGTTGTGTGTTGCCTAGTTGTTTATTTGCTTCTATCAGGTAGTGAGCTTTGTCCATAATAACCACCTGAGAGCCTTTATCGGCTGGTTTTATTATTATGTTTGGGTTTTGTGACAGTTTTTTAAGTGTATTATATTGTTCTGTGGTGAGATTGGGTTTATTAACTTTCCTGTGTCGGGTCCGTGCTAATGCGCGTGTATCTTTATAAATAAGGGTTCGGATATTCTCTGAGACAGACTCTAACGGTGGCTCCCAATTTGAGTCGGCCAAAAAAGGTAAGCGATCTTGTTTGCTTTCATAATTAAAATAATCTAATAATTTTAGCCGTCTATGATACCGATGTACGTCCCTATAGAGCTCCATTCGGTCGACCCGTTGCGGTGTGGGGATGAATGATAAGCCTCTCTCCAAAATATTTATTTCTATCGGCGTGAGTGTGTAGCACGAGAGGTTAGTTATATTTGATAAATGGGGAGTTATAGCTTTACATTTATCCCCTTTTACATGTTTAACTGGTCTAACCAAAATTCAATTATTATTGCAGCTGTGTCTGGGCGCCAGTGGACGGGATCATGCGTTTCCGTATGAAAACAGAGTCTGCTGATTTCTGGTAAGAATTGGCACTTGTCAGTAATTATTGCATTTAAATGTGTAATCAAATTTTGTACTTGTACTTCGAGCCGATCTGAAAAATTAATAAGGGGGATGTAGATTTGTGCGTTAGGGAATATGTTACCCGCAGTTTTAAGTAATTGTTGTAATTGTTTCCAACTGGTGGTTGGAGTCTGTTTGCTTAGACAGTTGTTAAGGCCGAGTGAAAGAATCACCTTTTCTACTTCAGGCTGAGGCGTCAGTTTATCGAGGACACCCCTGATGTGGTAGAATGTCGCCCCTGGAAAACTGTCTACCTGGACCTCTTTGTCTGTAAACAGAGGGATCCGTGCCAGATTGGAATCCCCAATAATCAGGATGGGTTTTACCGTTTCAATACACCAGTCGTAGATCTTTCTGTTTGTTCTCGGGTGTTTGGTCGGCTCCACGCGCTCAGTCAGAGCACACTCCTCATCACTTTTTTCTGGTGATGTGGTACTTGAGGTGGTAATGGGAAATTCAGATTTGGGTTTGCTGTGAGAAAATGTCTCTCTCTTTGCAGGATCACCCATCATCATTATTTGGTTTCCCTCGTTTCTCGGAGGTGTACCGGAAGTGTGCTCCCCTGATGCGCTGGAGACCGGCCCTGAAGATGAGGAGAGAGAGGCGATATGGTTATCTTCGCGGCTCACTATGTTACTGTATTGGGTAATGTTTGGTTGTGTGTTTATACTTTCCTGTTTTTCTTGTATAGATACACAAGTAACTGGTGTGGTGATTAGTCTCTGCTCCAGAACGATTTGCATCTCCTGCTGTAAGTCAGTTCTATTAGACACAGTTACGGTGTGTTCTGTTTTTGTTCTGTTTCTACTCTCTCTCTTATTTTTAGGACTGGTGTGTTGCTGTCGAGTTGCTTGGTGGTTGCTTTTTTGCCATCCTGTGCTCTTACCTTCGCCTTTGTTCGCCTCCTGGAATCCAGTGGCCTGCTGGGTAAAGAGCATTGTCTGTAAGGTATTAACCGAGCTATTTGTAAATTTTTTCTTATATCTGGTTTTAGCCCAGGATATCGCTCTGTTAAAAGCCCCCTCCTCCCACCCAGAAATTTCAGACAGGCCTGTGGCTATTACCCCGTCGTAGTGCTCCCTCAAAATTTGGATGTTCTGATCCATCCATCTGGATGTATTTTCCTTGACTTTCTGTAGTGTCGTTTCATTTGGTGACGAGGGTTTAATGAAGGCTGTTAGTTTACCCACTTGTTTAAACATGCCTGGCGGGTAAGGATTAGCTGATGTTCTGGCTTCCAGGATTTCTGAATGGTGTATGGCCTGTAACAATTTAAAATATTTTTTGGTTAAAATGAGATCTAGAGTAGGATTTGTTTTATCATTTTTACCTACTTTGAGACCGTTGTTTGCATGTATTGCCGTGGGCTCAGAGTCAGCCAGGATCGCAAACCTATTGTGTAGTGGTAATGCAGCCATGCTATCCGAAATAAATAAATAAAAACAAATAGATAAAATTAGGTTATGTAAAGTAAAAAAGTAATTTAAAATACTTCCTAAATAAAAGTATATATATATAAAAAAAGGTTTTTTAAAAAAAAAAAAAAAAAAAAAAAAAAAAAAAAAAAAAAAAAAAAAAAAAATTAATTAAAATTAAATTAAATTAAATTAATAATAATAAAAAAAGGTTTTAAGACAATAGGAAAAAAAAGTAGCTAAAAATAAAAAATATATATATAAAAAAAAATATATATAAAAAAAATATAGAATGTTCTAGAGAATATTTTTTTCTTTTTATACCTGAATTTAAAACAAAGGCTTACCCTGATAATTAATGGATGGTATTTTGTCGCCCTCTAGTGGGTGTTCATAGGAACTTTTTACAAGAAAAAGACCGGTTCCCAAAGGGGTGATCCTGCATTAATATTATTATATCACAGGGTTTTATCAAATTTAAGGAGTAACAAAAAAAAAAGAGCGAGTTTATCTTCATTTTGTCCCTTGCTTCACATAGTTCTTTATCTTCAGTGTGCACACTCTTTCGACGAACCTGTTAGCAATGGGTAGTACTCACTCCTTTTTTGTCCTTCCAGTTGTTCCAATCGCCCGATGACTGATGTTCTCCTTTGTCCAAATCCCAATTGTAAAAAAAAATTTTTTTTTATTATTTAAAAAAAAATATATAAAAAAAACTTTATTTGAAAAAAAGGGAAAAATAAAATAAAAAAAAAAAAATAAAATAATAAGTTGTAAAAATAAATGTTAAAAATAAAAAAAAATATTAAAAATAAAGCTTCCTATTTGAAACTTAAAATACCACTAGAGTAAATGGTATTTAATAAAAGGAGGTTAAGAGTTTAAAAGAGGAAAAATAGGAAAAGAAGAGAAGAGAAGGCCTAACGTTTCGCCAAGGTGTGGCTTCATCAGAGGGAACTTGGTTATGGTCTGAGCAGTTCTTTTCTAGGCTTCACCTATTGCATTGTGGGAAGGCCCCATGGGTGGTACCTATTCAGTTGGACATTTGTGATTGGTTTATGTCAATCCTTTTATTCACCAATCATATGCCTGTTAGTGTGTCCTAGTCAGGTTGGGACTATCTTCAATTTAAGAGTTTTTGAACTGCTTACCAAGTTTTTTTTTTCCAAGATGAAAGATTTTTTTGGAAAGGGAGGAAAAAAAGAAAGGAAGATAAGTAAAAGCTCTAGAAAAAATTTTTTTATTAAAATGAAATAAAAAATAAAATAGAATAAAAAATAAAAAATAAATAATAAATAATAAAAGAATTCATAATCGTTAAAATCAAGGTGCCTTATAAAAGTGTTGTTTTATATATATAAAAAAAATTTAATAAAAAAAATATAATAAATAAAAAAAAATATAAGAAGATAAAAGAAAATGAGTCCAAAATAAAAGTTAATGTTTTTTTTTAAAAAAAAGTATATATAAAAAAAAAAGGTTAAAATCAATAAACTGTTTTTTTAAAACACCCGATAATAAAATTGGAAAGGACTTTAATGTTCTCTCCTGCTTTTTTGTTTATTGTGTGTGTTCTAGATGGTCAGGCTCAGGCAAGGTTAGGTTAGGGGAAATACTCCCACACTTTATTCGCATGGGGTTAGCACAGGCACAGACCATCTTTTTTATATATTTTTATGTATCCACACCATTTGTCTTATAAAAACACGGAGAGATTAAAAAATATATATATATATATATATATATATATATATATATATATGTAAA
>VCAZ01000375.1:32500-119888 GCA_005784505.1 Bagarius yarrelli | reverse complement strand
AAAATATGAATTTTTTATGAAAAATATGAAAAAATCATAATTTTCATATTTTTTCATAAAATGACTGTAAAAATATTAATTTTGGGTTTTTTCATGAAAAATGCATGTGTCCCATCATCTTGCGTCGAAAGCATGTAAAAAACCCCTTTGAGAGCATGCCAGAGCACTTTAAACATACGCATGCATGAAAAACCACTTTCCTGACGTCCTAGAGAGCTGAGAGCTGCGGCGGAAACGCTACGCATAGTTGGCCCATGAAAAGCGTTTTGCAGAAAGCACATAGAAAACACATGAAAACACAAAGTGTAAGTACTCATATGATTAAAATAGTCGTTTCAAACATGATTTTCGACTTTTATCACTTGATATCAAAAAATATGAATTTTTTATGAAAAATATGAAAAATCATAATTTTCATATTTTTTCATAAAATGACTGTAAAAATATTAATTTTGGGTTTTTTCATGAAAAATGCATTTGTCCCATCATCTTGCGTGAAAAGCATGTGAAAACCCCCTTTGAGAGCATGCCAGAGCACTTTAAACATACGCATGCATGAAAAACCACTTTCCTGACGTCCTAGAGAGCTGAGAGCTGCGGAAACGCTTAGTTGGCTCATGAAAAGCGTTTTGCAGAAAGCACATAGAAAACACATGAAAACACAAAGTGTAAGTGCTCATATGATGAAAATAGTCATTCCACACATGAATTTCGACTTTTATCACTTGATATCAAAAAATATGAATTTTTTATGAAAAATATGAAAAATCATAATTTTCATATTTTTTCATAAAATGACTGTAAAAATATTAATTTTGGGTTTTTTCATGAAAAATGCATGTGTCCCATCATCTTGCGCCGAAAGCATGTAAAAACCCCCTTTGAGAGCATGCCAGAGCACTTTAAACATACGCATGCATGGAAAAACCACTTTCCTGACGTCCTAGAGAGCTGAGAGCTGCGGAATCGCTTAGTTGGCTCATGAAAAGCGTTTTGCAGAAAGCACATAGAAAACACATGAAAACACAAAGTGTAAGTGCTCATATGATGAAAATAGTCATTCCACACATGAATTTCGACTTTTATCACTTGATATCAAAAAATATGAATTTTTTATGAAAAATATGAAAAATCATAATTTTCATATTTTTTCATAAAATGACTGTAAAAATATTAATTTTGGGTTTTTTCATGAAAACTGCACTTGAAATCAGAAAACATGATTTTTTAAATGAAAAAATTTGAAAAAATCTTAATTTCAAAAATCATGATTTTTCATGCATCCGTCAATTTAAACTGTTCTGGCATGCCTTACAAAGTCGTTTTTCACATGCTTTTGACACAAAATAATGGGACAAATGCATTGTTCATGTAACACCGAAAAATTTATGTTTTTAGAGTCATTATATAAATGTTTTTTTAAATTATGATTTCTCATATTCTGTCTGTCATAAAAATTTAATCTTTATATCTGATATCAAGTCATAAAAGGTCAAAATTCATGTGTGGAATGACTACTTTTCATTGTATAAGCACTTACACTTTGTGTTTTTGTTTTTCATTCACTTTTTTCTATGTGTTCTGTATGTGCCTGCAGCAAAGTGCTTCTTGTGAGCTGAATAGGCCTTTCAGCAAGTCTCAGCGTCTAGGACTCAGGAAAGTGGTTTTTCATGCATGCGTATGTTTACACGTGCTCTGGCAGTGCTCTCAAAGGCGTTTTTTCCACACGGTTTTCAACGCAAAGATGATGGGACACATGCATTTTTCATGAAAAAACCCTAAAAATTAATATTTTTACAGTTATTTTATGAAAAAAATATGAAAATTATGATTTTTCATATTTTCATAAAAAATTCAGAAAAATTCATATTTATTTTTTGATATCAAGTGATAAAAGTCGAAATTCATGTTTGAAATGACAATTTTTAATCATATGAGCACTTGTTTTACACTTTGTGTTTTCATGTGTTTTCTATTTGCTTTCTGCAAAACGCTTTTTCATGATTTCATGGCCAAGCCTGCAAAACTAAGCGTTTCCGCAGCTCTCAGCTCTCTCTAGGACGTCAGGAAAGTGGTTTTTCATGCATGCGTATGTTTAACGTGCTCTGGCATGCTCTCAAAGAGGGTTTTCACACGGTTTTCAACGCAAGATGATGGGACACATGCATTTTTCATGAAAAAAACCCAAAAATTAATATTTTTACAGTCATTTTATAATGAAAAAATATGAAAATTATGATTTTTCATATTTTTTCATATAAAAATTCATATTTTTGATATCAAGTGATAAAAGTCGAAATTCATGTTTGAAATGACAATTTTAATCATATGAGCACTTACACTTTGTGTTTTCATGTGTTTTCTATGTGCTTTCTGCAAAAACGCTGCTTTCTCATGGGCCAACTGAAAAGCGTTTCCGCAGCTCTCAGCTCTCTAGGACGTCAGGAAAGTGGTTTTTCATGCATGCGTATGTTTAAAACGTGCTCTGGCATGCTTCTCAAAGAGGGTGGGTTTTCACACGGTTTTCAACGCAAAGATGATGGGACACATGCATTTTTCATGAAAAAACCGTAACCCAAAATTAATATTTTTACAGTCATTTTATGAAAAAAAAATATGAAAATTATGATTTTTCATATTTGATTCATAAAAAATTTTCATATTTTTTGATATCAAGTGATAAAAGTCGAAATTCATGTTTGAAATGACAATGTCAATTTTAATCATATGAGCACTTACACTTTGTGTTTTCATGTGTTTTCTGCTATGTGCTTTGCTGCAAAACGCTTTTCATGGGCCAACTACTAGCGTTTCCGCAGCTCTCAGCTCTCTCTAGGACGTCAGGAAAGTGGTTTTTCATGCATGCGTATGTTTAAACGTGTGCTCTGGCATGCTCTCAAAGGGGGTTTTCACACGGTTTCAACGCAAGATGATGGGACACATGCATTTTTCATGAAAAAACCCAAAATTAATATTTTTACAGTCATTTATAAAAAAAATATGAAAATTATGATTTTTTCATATTTTCATAAAAAATTCATATTTTTGATATCAAGTGATAAAGTCGAAATTCATGTTTGGAAATGACAATTTTAATCATATGAGCACTTACACTTTGTGTTTTCATGTGTTTTCTATGTGCTTTCTGCAGCAAAACGCTTTTCATGGGCCCAACTGAACTAAGCGTTTCCGCAGCTCTCAGCTCTCTAGGACGTCAGGAAAGTGGTTTTTCATGCATGCGTATGTTTAAAGTGCTCTGGCATGCTCTCAAAGGGGGTTTTCACACGGTTTCAACGCAAGATGATGGGACACATGCATTTTTCATGAAAAAACCCACCCAAAATTAATATTTTTACAGTCATTTTATGAAAAAATATGAAAATTATGATTTTTCATATTTTGATTCATAAAAAAATTCATATTTTTTGATATCAAGTGATAAAAGTCGAAATTCATGTTTGAAATGACAATTTTAATCATATGAGCACTTACACTTTGTGTTTTCATGTGTTTCTCTATGTGCTTTGCTGCAAAACGCTTTTCATGGGCTGAACTAACTAAGCGTTTCCGCAGCTCTCAGCTCTCTTAGGACGTCAGGAAAGTGGTTTTTTCATGCATGCGTATGTTTTTTTAAACTGTTGCTCTGGCATTTCTCTCAAAGAGGGTTTTCCACACGGTTTTCAACGCAAAGATGATGGGACACATGCATTTTTCATGAAAAAAACCTAAAAATAATTTTTTTTTACAGTCATTTTATGAAAATGATTTTTAAAAATTATGATTTTTCATATTCTTCATAAAAGGTCAAATTTTTTGATTCAATGATAAAGTGGAAATTACTATTTGAAATCACAATTGTAAATCATATGAGCACTTACACATTGTGTTTTCATGTGTTTTCTATATGTGCTTTGCTGCAAAACGCTGTTTCATGTGAGCTGAAAAACGCGTTTCCAGCAAGTCTCTCAGCGTCTATAGGACACGGTCAGGAAAGTGGTTTTTTCATGCATGCGTATGTCTTTAAACACGTGCTCTGGCAAGTGCTCTCAAGAGGGTTTTTCACATGGTTTTGAACGCAAGATGATGGGACACATGCATTTTTCATTAAAAAAAAAAAAATTAATTTTTCATTTTATGAAAAAAATATGAAAAATTATATTCTGTCATAAAAAATTTTATATTTATCTGATATCAAGTTATAAAGGTCAAAATTTATGTGTGGAATGACAATTTTAATCATATGAAAACACTTACACTTTGCGTTTTCATGTGTTGCTATGTGCTTTCTGCAAAAGTGCTTCTGGTGAGCTGAAAACGCAAGTTCTCAGCTCTTTAGGACGTGTTTCAGGAAAGTGGTTTTTATCATGCATGCTATATGTTTAAACTGTTCTGTCTTCCAAAGGCATGTCTTCCAAGAGGGCTTTTTTTTCACATGGTTTTGAAAACAAAGTTACGGGACACATGCATTTTTCATTGAAAAAACCCTAAAAAAATTTATATTTTTACAAAAAAATATGAAAATTATGATTTTCATATTCTGTCATAAAAATTTAATCTTTATCTGATATCAAGTCATAAAGGTCAAAATTCATGTGTGGAATGACTATTTTTATCATATAAGCACTTCGCGTTTTCAAAATGGATTTCCGCAAGTCTCAGCTCTAGTGGTTTTTCATGCATCCATATGTTTAGACTGTTCTGGCATGTCTTCCAAAGGTGTTTTTCACATGGTTTTCACAGAAAATTATGTGACACATGCAGTTTTCTTCAAAAAAAGATCTCCACAAAAAAAAAATCTTTCTTCAGTGTTCTGCATTTTCTAAACTCTAGTGGAGTTAAAAAAAAAAAATAAGTCTCAGGTCCTACTTAATCAAAAATCATACTCTAGATCTAATACTGTCACAT
Source organism: Bagarius yarrelli (assembly GCA_005784505.1). Classification (NCBI taxonomy): domain Eukaryota; kingdom Metazoa; phylum Chordata; class Actinopteri; order Siluriformes; family Sisoridae; genus Bagarius; species Bagarius yarrelli. The sequence continues at coordinate 114,983 of VCAZ01000375.1, read as the reverse complement.
GTATTTCATGTTAATGATGTTTTTTAAATTCTGCAACAAAGTGATATTATTTCAGATGTTTTTCTAGTCGTGTGTAAACGCTATATAGCTAAAACTGTAAATTCTGCGCCCCGTTACAAATATGTTTAAAACCATCACTTTTACTACTAAAGACTGTTTTGTAAGTAATATTCCAGATTTATCGCAATTTCTCAGAATATTCAATAGCTCAGAAAAACTGGATGTAATACAAAATAGGGTCTTTTCTAGTTTTTTTAAATACAGTTGCTACTTTACGCTTGGCAGCGTGGTATAATGAACACACACACTTGCACTAAAAAGAGCAGCCCGAAAAATGGAGCGCAGCTGGAGGAAAAAAACTAAACTAGAGGTATTTTGTATTGCATGGTGGTAAAAGTAGCCTATCCTACAGAAATGTATTAAAACTGCTAGATCTGATTACTTTTCATCTCTTCTAGGAGATAAACATAAGCCCCGGTATTTATTCAATACAGTGGCTACTAAATTAACTGAAAAGAAAGCATCAACAGGTTTTGACATTTCCCAACAGCACAGCTCTCTGAATTTATGAACAAGTTTAATTTCAAGATCAATAGTGTTAGAGATAAAATTGTAACCATGCAGCAAACAGCCGCAGTATTGCATCAGATAGTGCGCAATAGATTCCCAGAGAAACAATTCGACTCATTTGTTAAGATAGGAGAGAAAGAACTTTATAAACCCATCCATCTTCTCCTTTCGGCTGTTCCCTTGCGAATCATCTGTCAACACCTAACCCTATTCTCTATCCTCTTTACTTACTCCCACTAATTTCATGTCCTCGTTTATCGCATCCATATAACTCCTCTTTGGTCTTTCACTTTGCATTCTACAATATATTCACTATCCTTGCTCTGTACATGTCCAAACCACCTTAATCTGGCTTCACTGACTTTCTTCCCAAAACATCTAACATGAGCTGTCCCTCTAATGAACTCGTTCCTAATCCTGTCCAACCTCGTCACACCCAAAGAAAACTTCAACATTTTTAGCTCTGCTACTTCCAGCTCTGCCACTGTCTCTAAATCATACATCATGGTCACTGGACACTGTTTTGTACACCTTTTCCTTGATTCACATCACCCTTTACACACATCACCCTTTACACTTTCTCCACCCTTTCCAACCTGCCTGTACTCGCTTCTTTACCTCTTTTCCATTGCTCTGGACTGTCGACCCCAAGTACCCTGTAATCTCACTGTTCCACTTTCCTCCCTTTTACTCAACACAAGTACTCTGTCTTGTTTGTTTCTCCATGCTCTGTCTTGTTTGTCCCTCCATGTCTGTGTTCCAGAATATTTGAATTTGGTGCGACAAACTTTGCACACAGTCTTCTGCTCCTTTCGGCTGTGCCCTTTTAGGGGTCGCCAGAGCAAATCATCTGTTTCCACCTAACCCTACATCCTCTTCACTCACACCCACTAACTTCATGTCCTCGTTTATGGGATCCATATACCACCTCTTTGGTCTTCCTCTTTGCCTTCTGCCTGGTAGCTTCATTTTTAACATACTCCTACCAATACATTCGCTATCTCTTCCACCGTCTCACCACTGTTTTGTACACCTTTCCCTTAATTCTAGCTGATATTCTCCTATCACATAACACTCCTGTCACGTTTCTCCACCCATTTCAACCTGGATGCATCGATGAATCTATTTTTTCCCCCACCACTAGTTTCAACACACACACACACACACAGAGCTTGGTGATAAACTGATAATTGTTTATTTTCTTTTTTTTAATTACAGCTACATTTTGTTGGGAAAAAGGTTGACCAAAAGTGTCACAAAAAAAAGTATTGATAGGTAAATTTTAGTCATATATAATACACAGTGAGTACTGTGGTATGATAAAAAGTGAGTGCTGTGAGTGTTATGAGGTTTTAAAACAGCTCTTAAAGAGACTCAGCTGATTACATTTTCATTCAGTTTCACTCAATGAAGGCATAGAAAAAAATACAGCTTTAGAAATGATTGGTCTTTTATTTAAAATGTTTTTGATAGAAGTCTCAGAAAGCCATTACCAAAAAACTGAACTGGTGCTTTTGAAATGGCATCAACTAGTAATACTCTAATTGTATATTTAAACGCCAGGGAGTCATTACCACTACCAGGGATTTTAGTAGCACTCACAGTGGCATTACATTTGATCCTTTTGCAAAATAATATTTTCCAAACTGAACTTTTGGGGGCATATAGATGACAAACAATTATAAATCTTTTTTTGTTAACTACGTATACGTGGGTAAAACCCGCCACCTGCTGATTTGATCATTTAAGATGTGTTTAGAATGTGATAGTGGGGATTGTTGACTACATTGCAGGACATCCCTGAGTGGCCACAGCACCAGATATAGCCTGAAGTTTGGAGAAAAACTGCAGCTCGGCCGTTCACCACAGCTTTTCTTATACAGCCATGGTATGGAGGAAGAGGAAGAGACGATGGAAGAGAAGGAGCATCCACTGCATCTGGTTAAAATGCAAGCAAGAAAAAAGTATATCAGCTGTCATTTATTGTTGCATTTTTCTATTTTGGTACTGTAGGTAAACCTGACAAGTGTTCATACAGTATGCTGTAGTTGTGAAACCTTTCCACAGTTTGTAGTGTTGCAATCTGAAAAGAAAACTGGCCTGGAATTTAACTTTATGAAAAAGAGCCTATAAGGTTGTAGGGGGGAAAATGATTCGGAAATTCTAAATTGTTTTGATGTAAATGTTGTTACCATGTCCTATTAGAATTCACATAATTAATTACACATGATCAGTTGAGTTGGTTAGTCCAAATATTTCTTCACTATTATTAAAACTGAAATCATCAACCATGATTGTTGTACAGACATTTTGCACATTTTGGAAGTAATCTGCCATACATGTGGTGAAATACCTGGCACATTGCCCAGATAGACAGTAACATTGGCTCCATTGTATCTGCTTTGCATGGGGCGAACTCGTTCGCTCATGGCATCAACGTGTATCTGGATCGCATTTCCTTTTTTTTTCGCAACTACAAAATGTGAAGATAAAAATTAAAACTGCTGCAGCCTAACATCAAATTTATCTGAATTTATTTTCAGGGCACCCACTACAGGCCCATTACTTCTTAACTGCTCAGTTATAATATTATAAAAATAGATAAATGTACAATGTTTTAGATAAGTGTGTCTGTCAGAATGCCTAAAGGTAAAAATTGGGAGTAGTGCAATATACAGATAGAAATCGTACTATTTAAAGATTCTTACCAATTATAGTGTGCCAGTTTCCATCACACAGCGAATCCTCTGGTTTGAACGAGACAGTAAATTCTCCACTGCCACTGTTTACCAACACAAACACCTGCACAAAGGACATCATTGTATTATTTAAGTTGTCTGTTACAGACACTAACAACTGCTGCATACTACTGCAATATAAGGATCACATCAAGGCCTGGTGTGCTAACCTCCCCTTGGCTGAGGTAGACGCTGAGCTGCTGACTCCTCTTGACTCCGGCATGGAGCAGAAGCCCAGAGTCTACAACAGGACGAACCTCCAGCTCCAGCTCCAGATCACGACCAAGAGCTAATAACTCCTCTGCCACAAAGGAACATCTCTCGTTCATTAATTATAATAACCTGTTAATGCCATGTCAGCTATAATTTTAACTTAAATGATTTGAACTGAGAATTAAAGAAACAGCAGCAATATCAACGTGCTATACTTTTAATCACAGAATTACTTATTGCTTGCAGTTAGACACCTGAGTGCTGCAAGGGAAAAATCATACATTAAATATTATCCACAGCCTCATCCGCTGGTCCATGTGCTGGTCCAGTTCTTGCAGTAAGAGGAATGATTTTACTCTTTCACTAACTTTTCTGTCTTATAGTCTTTTTGCTTGGTGACACAAAAATAATGAGAAATGTATAAAATGAGCTTTAACAGTCAGCTGTGGAATTTAATTAAAAGTATAACAATTAAAAATTGCCAACTGCTTTATACAGTGCCTTGATAAACATTTTGTCACCATAAAACCAGAAAAATAAATGTATTTTATTGAGATTTTATGTGATAGACCAACATAAAGTAACACATAATTGTAAAGTGGAACGAAAATAATACATGGTTTTTAAACTAAAACTTAAATCTGAAAAGTGTGGCGTGTAATTGTATTCAGCTCCCTGTACGTTGATACGCCTAAATAAAATCCAGTGTATTCAATTGCCTTCAGAAGTCACTTAGTTAGTTAAGAGTCTACCTGTATGTAATTTAGTCTCAGTATAAATACACTAGTTCGTTAGAGAACACTAGTGAATAACAGCATCATGAAGACTCACCAGACAGGTCAGGGATAAAGTTGTGGGGAAGATTAAAGCAGGGTTAGGTTTAAAAAAAATATCCCAAACCTTGAACATCTCAAGGAGCACTGTTCAATCATCATCCAAAAATGGAAAAAGTATGCCACAACTGCAAACCTACCACAAAGACATGGTAAACCGACACCTAAACCAACAGACCAAGTAAAGAGAGCACTGGTCAGAGGAGCAGCCAAGAGGCTCATGGTCACTCTGGAGAAGCTGCAGAAATCCACAGCTCATAAGCTATAAGTCATGTACTCCACAAATCTGGCATTATGGAAGAGTGGCAAGAGTAAAGCCTTTGTTAAAAGATAAGGCATAAGAAGTCACGTTTGCAGTTTGCCACAAGCCATGTAGGGGACACAGCAAACGTGGAAGAAGGTGCAAATTGAACTTTTTGGCCTAAATGCAAAGCGCTATGTCTGGCGGAAAAGTAATACCCTAACCCTAAACACACCATCCCCACTGTGAAGCATGGTGGTGGCAGCATTATGTTGTGGGATGCTTTTCTTCAGCAGGGACAAGGAAGGATGCTGTGGGGATGTAAGGTAAACCCCTTAAAAAAGTTAAAGCGGTATGAATACTTTAAGGCACTGTAAGCATAATCTGTTGTTCAATTCACTAATATGCCTAGTATTAAAATAAAAAATTTTTAAAATAAAAAATGCTTTAACTACTTTTTCTGCTGTGTTCCTTAATTTTCTGCATTGATTTCAGTAAAATGAAAGAAAGAGATAAATGCTCACCAACAGCAATGTGTCCTCCCTGACTGGAGAAGTAGACACCTGGTTGAAGGGGCTCCTGGTAACATGGCACCACCCCCACACTGTGAGAGGGCTTTAGAGTGATCTCACTCACCTTTAGATCTCTAATACAGCCTACAAATCCCTCCTAAAGAGAGGCAGAAAGACAGAAAGAAAGAAATGAGGCGGGGAAAAACAATGAAGCCTTGTGTTGGAATTATTAGATTAGTCCTCACAGTTAAAAAAAGCCATTATTCGAGATTACCTCTGTTGCTTTGTGGTCAGGGGGCAGGCCTCCAATGTAAACTGGACCATTCAGTGCATTTTTTGCCCAAGAGAAAGACACCTTTTTGCTCTGCACATTAATGCCATTTACTATAAGACTGGCCTTTTCTTTCTCAATCCTCAGAATCACCTAAGCAAAGATGTAAAAATTCTTTACATAAAATTACGATATCCTCATATAACTTCTTACAATTTACAGCATCATATCAGTGCTTAACCCTTACCCGTTCTGTTATTGTTACAGTCTGGGACCTATATAGATAACCTAATCTTTGTATTAATGTCCCATTTTACAGGAATCTGCTCATACTTTATCCATTGTTAGATAGTCTTATAATATATTTCGTTCTTTGTCTAATGATGTTATAGCCACTGTTGTCTTTGTTCTGTTTTACATGTAAAATTTGACTTGAATTTAATCAATTAACAGGGCAACACTTCTGCATACCAAAATGTCAAATGATCTAAACAAAAATCTATCTATTGAGTATAACCTGAAAAGAAGAAATATTAAAGCCCAAGGGGCTATAAAACCAAGCTTGGGCAGGAATCTTACAAAAAGCCTTGAGTTTGACCACTCTTTTATTATAGTTTTTTGATTAGTAAAGTAATGTAAAGCAAAGCAAACACTAGTCACATAAGTCTTCAGTAGCCAGACCAGAAGAAACCAGCATCCGAGTCAAATGTAAAGGAACCAAGAACATTAGTCAATGCCCTTTCCTAAACAGACCGCTGTGCAACCATAGAATATATTCAAGAACTAATTTAAATTCACCATATTTGCTAGGATACCAGTCTTCAGAAGAACTGTTTGCAAAACATTTCAATTGAAAAAGTGTTTGCTTTATCTGAAGAAAAGTTTTTACAAAATATTCAGTGTTTATTTTTATTTTTACATAATTTTGAATTCACAGAACCAAGTTCAGAAATTACTGTAGTGCAGTAATAGTTTGTTGACAAAAAAACATGTCTTCTGGAAATCCAGTAGACCCCAACTAATCAGTTACTTTAAAAACCCTGTAGCATTTACAGTTTCAGCTTCACAAATAAGGCTGTTAATAACAAAAAAGTGGCTCCGCATGATGCTACAAGCCTACGCTTTACTCTGAGTTGGTATTCTCACACGAAACCCCATGATGCTTTTGTTTTAAAAACTCACTGTGTGCCACAGGTTGTCATTATATTTAGCACTGGTCATGATGCTAAATTTCCTCTTCCCTCCGTAAAGAAGCAATATCAGGTGGCCTTCGGACACAGAGAGAGTTAATACCACCTTTCCGCTTTCTGATGCTGAATAGAAGATGAGACCGTTGGATGAGTTCACATAGATGGCCATTGCCATGGTAGGCCTGGAAAGCCAATAAAATAGCTTGGTGTTAAAACACAGTAGGAAGAAGGCAAAGCAAGTGAAAATCAAGAGGAACGCACGTCTTAAGGAAGGCTGGAGGAACAGAATCAAAACGCATGTAGCTGTGGGTAGATCCACTGAAGTGGTAGGCATTTGGCTCTCGGACAGACAATTCCTCCTGGCAGGAACTTCGGGAACTGCGGGATTTTGGTGCTCCCTGAGGCTTTTTTTGCTTTTCCTTATGTGTACACAAATATACAGTACCATAAATAAAGCAAGTAATTCAATAGTATTAAAGAAAGGGCCTTAACTAAAAAAGTCTATTGATTTTTGTACCTTGGTATTTTTAAAGCGTTGAGGTAAAGCCAGTATTTGTTGTGCTTTCTTAGCTGCAGGACACTCTAATGCAACATCAACATTTTCTTTGGCTGATAATAAGTCCACTACTGTTTGAGATGATGTAGTCCTGAAGGTAATTTAAGCAGAGATAGAAACCATTAATTAACAAAAACATAATAGACATTATCTATTGTACAGCACCCAACCTGCTACCTGTTTATAAATATGTTGCGGAGACAGCCAGTGAGGTTGGCGAGGTTACTGACTCCAGGTGTGCCACCAAAATAGATTTCCCCGATCTGTAGCATGCTGGTAATTTTGACATCTGTGTTGGGATTGGGCTCCAGCAAGTCATCCATATACACACGAAGGCTACACATAATACTGTATTACTTACAGGTCCATGCAGAAAGTTTTGTGTTCACGTAAGAGCAGTAAATTTGGTGCTGTACCCATTTATGTTGCTGTAGAAAGCCACATAGTGACTTATTTCATCATTGTAGGTCTTCTGTGTTCGGACCTCTTTATTGCCAGCTCTCACCACCACATGACCATCGTCTAATTGCACCTGACAAACTCCACTCTGGAAAGCAAACACACATATGCATGGCAAAAACGTAAGACATATAATTTTTAAACAATGTTGTAACCTTGGCTTTACAAGAATAAGTACCTGAGCCTGGTGGTGGAGTAATAGTGCATTCCTCTGTGCTGTTCTAAAGCCCATCCCAACATAAAACCTGTCTGAAAGGTCTGGCAGGTTGTCCAGCTTCAGGTCCAGATAACTCTGGCCTTTAAAATAAGCTTCCCGAGCCACCTAAACAGTTAACAGACAGGTCAACTCAACTATTTACCCCTTCATCTTTATCAACAGGGACAGTTATATCTGTGTACCCATTATCTTACAAATGTCATACTTGACTACGTTTACATTATCGTCATTTGGCAGACATGCTTATCCAGAGTAAACATCTTTTATCTTGCTCAGGGGGCCAGCAAAAGTAGCTCCTGACTAAGCAAAATCAACAGGATGTAGTATATAGATTTACTTTGTCACCACCCCCTTGGTCTCTGTTACTGATTTGGCAAAATATCAAATCTTCAAGGTTTAAAAAAATAGAAATATAATTGGTCAAATATTGCAGAAACAAATGAGGGTCATTGTCTTGCTGGAAGGTGAATCTTCTTCCCAGTCTCAAGTCTTTTGCAGCCTCCAACAGGTTTTCTTCCAGGATTTAACGCCATCTTTCTTCCCATTACCTCTGACAAGCTGACAAGGAAGCAGCCTTGTCCCTGCTGAGGAAAGGCATCCTACAAAATAATGCTGCCACCACCATGTTTCACAGTGGGGATGGTGTGTTCAGAGTGATGAGCAGTGTTAATTTTCCGCCACACATACCAAGCATTTAGGCCAAAAAGTTCAACTTTGGTCTCATCTGACCAGAGCACCTTCTTGGATGTTTGCTGTGTCCCTTACAAGGCTTGTGGCAAACTGCAAACGGGACTTCTTATGTCTTTCTTCTTGCCATTCTTCCATAAAGGCAAGATTTGTGGAGTACATGACTTATAGTTGTCCTGTGCAAAGATTCTCCCACCTGAGCTGTGGATTTCTGCAGTTCCTCCAGAGTGACCATGGGCTTCTTGGCTGCTTCTGTCTGTTAGTTTAGGTAGGCAGCCATGTCTTTGTAGGCTTACAGTTGTGGCTTATTTTTTCCGATTTTGAATAATTGAACAGTGCTCCTTGGGATTTTCAAAGCATGATTTTTAATAACCTACCCCTGCCTTAAACTTTTCCTCAACTTTATCCCTGACCTGTCTGGTGAGTTCATTGGACTTTATGAGGCTGTTTGTTCACTAGTGTCCTCTAACAAACCACTGAGGCCTTCACAGTACAGGTGTATTTATGCGAAGACTAAATTACACACAGGTGGACTAATTAGGGGACTTCTGAATGCAACTGATTGCACTGGATTTTATTTAGGGGTATCAGAGTACAGGGGGCTAAATCCAAATGCAAAGCACAATTATGTGCTCTTGTGTTAGTCTATAACATAAAATCTCAATAAAGTACATTGAAGTTTGTAGTTGTAAGGTGACAAAATGTAAAAAGGTTCAAAGGGTATTAATACTTTTTCAAGGCACTGTAAGATGTGCTGGTGAGTCTTGAATATACTGTATATCTGTATATAACTGTCCAATTTTTCAGATTATATGCAAATTTACTAGATTATATGCTTTTACAAAGTTATTAACTAGCATTTCTATCACTTTCAGAAAAAAGACAAACATTTATATAGTTTAGATTTTTAAAGTGTTTATAAATCAGATTAAATTATTTGACCTGGTATGATATTATTATTATTATTACATGCCTATATACTAACATTTTTATTTCTTTCTTTGAGTACACAATCATTTACAATCACGTGGAAAGGGGATGTACATAGTTTAAACAGTGACTATTTAGTCATTAAACCAATGAGAGAACTGACAAGTAAAGCAATCAATAACAGTTGTATCAGGTGTGTAAAGAGGACTCTCACCAGCAAGTCATCAGGACAACCATAGCTGATACCTGAAGTCTTCATGCTCCTTAGGTCTATGAAACTTCCCATGGCTTTAATGTTTCTGAAGCAGCCCTTTACAGAACCCTGCTTAGGAAACAGGCTCTTCAGGCTGCACACAACACAAACACATTTCAGCAACAGGGGACAACTGTAAAGTGACCCAAAATAAAGATACTGGTCCTTTACATTTATGGAATTGGCATATAATCCAATTAAGCAGATGAGGGTTAAAGGCTTTAATAAAAGGTCCAGCATTAGATGTAACCTCTGAGCTATCTCCTACAGCTAACCCAGTTCCGAGTGAGATTCCCATACACTACCTATGTTTGATATAATTAAAGTTACAGTAGAGGAAAAGTCATCTTAAATGCTCACCTCTCAGGCATTTGGTCAGCAGGAACACCACCCAGAAGGTAGCTTCCCGTGAAACAGGGGATGTCTAAGGAATCGACCTGGTACAGTTGTTTTCTTTGTCTTCTCACCAGCAGAGTATAAGGTTCAGGTGGTGATCCTCGCACTGGAACAATAACCTCTACCTTTACGACGAAAAAATTAGACCTCAAGATTCAACTACTTATTCTTTTATATACATATAAATACACATACAAATACCCTTAGATTTATTTGTGTTAATGCTAAAAATATTTGCCTTAATTCTGCAATACATTGGCCCTGGCATTTTACTTTTTTTCTTTCAAGACCTTCTGAACTTGCCACTAACAGATATGCAATATTAGATCCTGAATAAATAAACAATTGAGTATACAATTGTCTCATTTAATAAGTTAGGTTCACTTTGTCCATTTTAAAAGTAGTGTGATAATCTGATGTTTTGGGTAAAATTTTTAAAAAATATATATAAAATTAAAAAGGGCTCAAAAACAGATTTACAAGTGACTTACTAATTTGGCAGTGGTGTCACTGACAAACAGCAAGTCCGGTTCTGTGCCTTTGTACTCCTCCTCCACAAACGTGCCATTAAAGTTATAGAAGAGCTTCACACGCCCTCCAAGCACAGCCACACATGCAAACTTAGTCTGTGGTATTAAAAAATTAATTGGAGATCACAGATTTTAACAATGGGACTTATTTTAATAATGTCAATGTCTGACCTCATTGCGAAGTAGGAGCAGAATTCCATTCTGTGAGACGAGCTTGATATCCACTTCAAAACGAGCTTTTGTACACACAGGCTTAGGAGTAATTTCAGCATAGCCTGTGCCGTCAAAATAGGCTGCATCTTCAATCCACTGCTGGGTTACAGTTGGTTTAGGTCTGTAAGGAAACACAGACTTTCAATTATAATTTTACTGTATAATCCATATCCTGCTCCTATCGTGACTTCACAGACAATGCATATATTATTCAAAGCCATGCCAAAGTAATATTTTAAACACTAGGCCTGTGCCGTCAAAATAGGCTGCATCTTCAATCCACTGCTGGGTTACAGCTGGTTTAGGTCTGTAAGGAAACACCCACTTTCAATTATAATTTTACTGTATAATCCATATCCTCCTCCTATCGTGACTGCACAGACAAAGCATATATTATGGAAAGTGCCATGATTTTTTTTGCCTGATTACATATCAGCATGAATAAGCAGGTATACAGATGTTCGTATTAAAAAGTGTCTGGTACTGCTAATATTTATAGTCTATTTTATAAATTGTAACCAAAAAAAAAAAACTAAACCACTGTAGTAGATGGTACTCACCTTGGGCAGGGACTGTCCTCAGTGGTGTTAAGCTGAAAGATTTGCTCAAAGTTATAGAGGCTGATCACCTCCTCATTTAGACTTTCCAGCTCCAAACAGCCCTTGAAATGAGGCAGCTGCATCTGGGAAGGGGGCTGTAATTTGACACATTATCAATTATGCAGCTATAGTAGGAATATAAATTAACCTAGAAACATCTGATTCTCCAGAAACATAACATTTAGCCAGAGCTTTTTGTTATGAATAGCTATCATACAAAGTAAATACATTTGTGTCTCTACTGGTAGTAGCAGAATCCTGTGCATGCAATAAAGTAGTTTTTCACAAAAACCTTCCCTGAGTTGAAAAAACTATTCTTGGAGGGACTAAAGATATATAGACACAAATATGAAATATTAATCTCAAACATTACCATGAAATTATTGGGATAGCCTCCAACATAGAAGACCGTTTCCTCAGTGGGGAGGTTCAAAAGACCACAATCTCCTTTTGCCTCTACAGTCTGCTTAACCGATCGGCCCTCTCCTACAGTCATTGATATCTGGCCATACTGCAATATCCTAAACACACAGAGTTAAAAAAGACGTTTTCAGACATTCTTTGTCTGCTGCCGATGATGGTGATCATGAATAAGAGAACAAGGACAAGCCATTTGCCTTACCGCTCCAAAAAAAGACTGTTAAACTGGCCATCTGAGCGAACCTTTTCCTGCATCACCCCCTGTGCAGTCTTATCACCAAGATTAAAAAGCCAGTGTAGTCGCGTGCCAGACAGGACCATCCCCATGAACTCCTTACTGGACTGCAACATTTTTATATTTTACATTTTTACACACATTTTATATGAGGAAAGATTTGAGAAAACACTGCAGTAATAGTTTAAAAATCTTCATAGATGACATTAGACAAATGACAAGTGGTTTTTAACTGATAAATTTTAGGCAGATTTTTGACCACGAGTTTGACCACGAGGGGAAGTGGTGGCTTGGTGGTTAAGGTGTTGGACTACTACCAGAAAGACCGGGGTTCAAATTCCCAGCACCACCAAGCCACCACTGTGGGCCCCTGAGCAAGGCCCCCTAATTGCTCAGCTGTATAAAAGAGATAAATGTAAGTCGTTCTGGATAAGGATGTCTGCCAAATGCTGTAAATGTAAATGAGTTCATGCATATGCGGAAAGTGGTAGCCCAGTGGTCAAAGTGTTGGATTGCTAATGGGATGATCGGGGTTTAATTTCCAGCACCACCAAGTTGCCACTGTTGGTGCTCCTGACCCTCAATTACTCAGTTGTATAAAAGAGATAAATGTAAGTTGCTTTGGATAAGGGTGTATGCCAAAAGCCATAAATGTAAATGAGGCGACTGACTTACATTTCTGTTGCCCAGATAGAAGACAAACCGGCTTTGGGTATCTTGGCGTTTTATACGTGCAACTTGTGGGAGAGTAATGTGGAACTTAAGGGAGGTGTAGGCAGCCAAGTCAGCCAGATTACTGGGAGGCCTGACCTGCACTGCAGATTTCCCGTTAAACCTCATAGACACACCAACCTGATGATCACAGTGAATAAGACTTAGGCAGGAAATAGGCAGGCTTAAAACAAATGGTTCATATGTATTTGTGTTGCATCAACATTTAGTAGGTTTAAAGGTTGCAATAAAGTTTAAGGTACCTTGCTAGCAGCCTTACGGGCCTCAACGATAAGCCCACGGATTCTCAGGATGTTCTCAGAAATATTGGACATTTGGCTGGAGCGGTTTTGCAAGTGTTCCAGCTTCGTTATCAACATAGGAATGGTCTCACTGAGTGCGTCCACTGCACACAGACGTTAGACATACTCTTCTTGTCAGTACCAAGATTGAAATTCAGTCACATAAACAGCTATATACAGTATACATCCTACAGTGAACTAAAAATCATAGCGTTTTTATATAAATTAAATATATTTCATACTGTTTTTTTTAAATTTTATGAATTTATATAAACAGGGTACATAGTGCAGTGTGCAGAGTTTATAGTGCAGAAAAACTGAGATTTCTTATGGAGTCCTAAAAGACTTGTAATTTTAAACATTCTATGTTAAAGACTTCGATAGCTTTAGGGAAATTTATCTTTCTGCGTAGATCAGAGTTATATATCAAACTAAGAAAGCACTTGCCTGAATGCAAAAGGGGGAAACCGGGGGTGTGGGCATTTTGACGTAACTGACAAATTATTAATGCAGCTGAAATTAACCCTTGACACCCAGAACCAAAGAAAAACATGTTGACACCAAAAGCTTTATGAATTAAAAAAAAAAAAAGAGCCGGACAGGGTCAGAAAAAAATGTGCCCGCCACACACACCTGAACTGTTGGCTTGGCTAAGTGCGTCACTGAATTCATCATAAGTTATGTTATCTGAGCCGTATATCCGGTGCCAGTCCTCCAGCTGTTGTTTTATTGGAGCTAGCTTCTTCAGCACATTTGCCACAGACCTGTTAGCCACCACTGCTGCATTTTTAGCTGCAAGAATCTCCTCTGTTGTGTTCTCTATGCAAACATATAATTTTGTAAATAATAGTTATGTCCTAGTTTGTATAGAACCTAAACATAAACACAACACAGAGTCACAAATTTAAATTTCTGACCTTGACTAAAGTAAATAGATTTCTGTACTGCTGCCAGATCATTCAGCAGGTCATCCTTTTTTACTTCTGCTTCCTGCAGATGCTTCTTAATGTCCTCCACTTTAGGCTTTACGTCTGTTAAGTCACAATTTAACCTGATGATAAGTACTTATACAAAGGTAATTCTTTTGCCAGAATTGAACAAGTAGTTTTTAGTCTTAACGTGTGACTTTTATAGAATACAAAAAGGTAACTGAAAATCTTCACAATGCCCTTGTTTTACAGAGATTAAAATATATGCTCTTTACTATTTACATACATTAACTATGTTTTAGTTAATGCTCAGAGCATTAAAAGAGGCCACTTAACAAATTTTTTACCTTTAGTCAGTCCATGAAGCAAGGTTGATGTGTCATCTTTTAGTGTCAAACTCTTCTTTTTTAACTCACTGGCCTCCTGGGAAAGATCCAGACTTTTGGGATCCTGTGCCAGAAAAAAATAGATTCAATTAATCATACTGTAGCCCATTGGTTCCCTAAGGAGGGCGTAGAGTTATATATATACACAGACACACACACACTAAAACTTATGTACATAAATGTACACAATATACGAGGCCCTATTTATAGTGCAAAATTACCTCCAGGTTCTCTGTGTTCGCTTTGCTAGCTAAACTTTCAGCTTTCTGTATCCTCTCAATAATGTTGGTGTAAGTGCATGATGCATTTAAAGCTCTTTGGATGAAGCTGTCCTGGTTAGTGTTGGCAATGACGCTGTTTTAACACAGAGAAATAGGCATTGAGCATGGATTTAAAAATCAGTATATGTAAATGTTCAATATTTGATATGTATAATAAAAACATTATAGGTAAAAAAAAGAGAATGAAATCTTAAACACCTTGAAAGGTTCCTGGCAAGCTCATTGAGAAGCTTAGCATGTTTCTCAGCTGCCTCAACTAGTGGGCCTTTTGAGCTAGAGGAAGTAAAATTCTGCACCTTGTTAATGAGAGGCTGCTGTGCTCCATCCAGTTGAGCAGATAGACGCTCATAATCCTACAATGTAGAACAAACATACAGAAGATCTGCACATAAGAATTCTGGAATTAGAGGGTTAATGTTTTCTTATGTGCCTTCTTATAAATCATACTGGTAAATCCGGTGTGTTTGTGTCTGCTAACTGTGAGTGTCTGTTAACTGTGTGTGTGTGTGCGGTGGGGGTGTTTGTGTGTATATAATCCAACCTCTTTGGCATCCTGCAGCATAGCTAACATGTCATTGACCTGAGCCACATCCTCTTCTGCCATCTGGACCACATCCTCCACTTCTTTCCACTTTGACTTCAGAGTGTTCACTTTTTGCTACAAACACATTTTTATATGATATCAATTTATATGATTGTGTTTTTTCAATACACAGTACAGAATCATTTCACACTGCACTATTTAGTACCATGTACTCGTCCATCATTTTCTGATTGATGCTGTTGTACGCAAATGCGTTTGCTATCTTCTTCACTGCATCATTAAGAGAGTTTCTAAGTTTTATAAGCTTATAGTTAAACTGATGCAGTTTCTCCTGGACAGAATCTAGTGTATTCTGGTTTGCAGCCTTGCTGATAGCCATCTCTTCTTTCACACGCTCCAGCACTACAGAGAAAAATCACATTAAAAAAATTTGATTCAGCAAATGCAGATCTTTTAAATCTTGTGTTTTTACTCACATTTTTTGGCTTCAAAAAGTTCGTTCTCTGCTAAATTTCTCTGGAACTGAGAGTTTTGTGAGCGCATGTGCTGCAGCATGGCTGCTACCCCATCCAGCTTCTGTGACAACTCGTTTTTGTAAACATCCTGAGAGCTGTTCTGGGATGCTCTGTTCACCAGCTCCAAAATGGCTGTGTACACAGACACATCACATCATAAGACTGAACTCAGCAGTATCATGCTTTCACTTGCGATAAATGGTTTAATGGTCACTATTTTCCAACCGTCTATGCCTTCAATGCTGCTTTTGATGAAGTCCAGCAGACTCTGAGCTCTTTTGTATGTGGCTTTGGTGTTGTTCTTTAGCTCTTCTCCATTACTTACTGAAATTGATACCTGTAAGATTATTGTAGATTGCTTGACTGTGCATAGGACTGGTTTTAATTATCAATATACATTTTTAAACTTTATTACTATCGGTGCACACTTTTCTTTATACCTTCTTCTTGAGATTAGAGATGTCAGAGTCAGTAGTCTGCAAATCTTGCTCTAGCAAACCTGCCAGTGTCCTGCTGCCATCCAAGGTACTGTTGTAGTTTTCTATGGTATTCTGGGAAAAGTTTTTTACAGCTGAAATATTGCATACTACACTGTATACACAGTAAGCAGACATTTTCCAGTAATAGAGCATATATTTGACTGAATGGTTTTAAATATAACTCCACAATATGGCCAATATGTTGTGATCCATGGGCTAAAACAATTAATCAACATTATTGAAAAAATGCCTTTTAAAAACTTTTGGTTTTTCAAATGTAATCTCATATGATGAGATTTAATCTCATATGATGTTATGTAAGAGCCTACAATAGCACGGTGTAGCTAATGTGGAGATGTAGCGCAAAACCGAGATTTCATGCAAAAAGAAAAAGACGAAAGACACTTATACAAATATGTTGAAGTGTAATGTTGAATATGTTTAAACAAATCTGAACCAGTAGACTGAGGAAAAGAAGCTTGATAATAAGCACAACAAAAATGGTAGCTGTGAGAAAACAGAAGTTAAAAAAGCAACTGATCATAATGAACAACATAGTGACATTCAGTTACAATTATAACTTGATATTCTGCTATAAATCAGTGTGTGGAGGTAGGTAAATTTTAAAAGTGTATGTAAAAAAACAAACCAACAAATAAATAAATACAATCAAATATAAATGAATCATTGCTTGACATTTTAATAGGTTGGTAATTCTCTGATAATCGATTATTCATCCTAACATCCTAATTAAGGATCAATCAACCAAGTTGTCCAACAGAACTCAGAGGCTTAAACACTGTTCCAGCATGACAATGTACACAAAGCCTCTGAGCTCCATGAAGACATGATGTGTCATGGTTGGAGTAGAAGAATTTAAGTGTCCTGCACAAAGCTTTCACCTCAAACCCACTGAACACATTTAGGATGAACTTAAACTCTGACTGCACCTTAGACCTTCTTACCCAAAATGCCTGAACCTATGCTTTGAAATCTAGTGAAGGTTTTCCAGAAGTGTGAAAATTATAAAAGATATAGGCAACTAAATCTAAAAATAGATGTTTAAACACACATGCGAATGTCATAAATACTAAGAGCTATATAGTGTATGTTCT
The DNA here is from genome assembly GCA_005784505.1 of Bagarius yarrelli. Taxonomy (NCBI): domain Eukaryota; kingdom Metazoa; phylum Chordata; class Actinopteri; order Siluriformes; family Sisoridae; genus Bagarius; species Bagarius yarrelli. Next base: position 97,658 of record VCAZ01000375.1, on the reverse strand, counting down.
GCCATGGAGTATTTGTATGTATGTGCTAGCGTAGAAAAAAAAGAGAAGATAGATTGACAAATAGACAAAGAGAGAGAGAGGGGAATTTAAGACTTACAGACACATCCATTATGGATGCATTTAGATTGGTCAGTTGAGCCCAGGCAAGGACATTGACACTAAGGTTCTTCAAATGGTGATCCACAGACAGGAAATAGTTGCTCAACATGTCTAGATCCTGCAGTAGCACTCTAACGCATTTGTCGCATGCTAAACAAATACACAAATAAGTTAAATTGTGTTTATTTTAATTACACATGAAAAGATAAAACGTTTTAACATGCATGTGTTCATATACTGACGTTCACAGTAAACATATGCTCCATTATTAACTATCACACTGTGCTCATCTGTGCAGTGATCACACTGTTTTCCTGTTAGTGTGTCTGAACAGCGGCACTCCCCAGTTCGTGGATCACAGAGACCCCCCTTACATTCACACTCTGAAGGCCAAGAGAGACAAGCATTAATGTAAGCCTGACAAGCTAATTAAACTATAATATAAAAAACAGGGTTAAATAAATAAATGTGTACTCATAAAATAATGTGTGTCTGTATTTTTAAAAAAGTCTTACTTGTGCAGCCATTAGGACCATAGTCCCAGTATCCAGGAGCACACTGACTGCAAGTGGGTCCATTTACACCTGGGCGACATGCACATGAGCCACTGACAGGGTCACATGGCTGAACTAGTGCTGCTGCTGCATCACAGTCACAGGCCTGACAACCAGTACATGACTCAAAGCCAAAAGTACCATGCTGAACACAAATTAGAAACTGCTATAAGCAAAACCACAGCCAGAGTATACTGGCCTAACATCTTAAAAGAAATGTAAACAGAAAAGAAAGAGCAAATCATTGCTATACCTCACAGCGATCACAGTGGACTCCAATAACACCTGGCTTACAGTGACACTGACCCGTTCGAGGGTCACATGAGGCTGTCCCGCAAGGTGAACAGTTGCATTCTACATGTTTTAATTAAGAGCATAAGAAATCGACAAATATATTTTATCAACAGATAATAAACTTTACAGATTGTAAGTATGTAAAACTGTTCTGACTATAAGGAATTCATCATGCAAAAGATCACTTTTTTGGCTCAAATGGCTCGAATGTTAAAGATTGCCGACTCCTGCCCTAAACATGGTGGCAATAATTTTATTTAAAGCACAAATAACTCTGTTATGCTCCACACAGCAAGTAAAAAACACATAACGCATGAAAAGCTAGCAAAGCAATATCAACTGCACTAAAGCAAACAACTACTAACTGGTGCACACAGTCAGCATTTAGTATGTATACCCATTCTCTCAAAGTGTGAAGTGGTTTAAGAAAAATGTGCTAAACACAGCTCTTACTGGTACAGTTCTTAGCAGTGATGGCGTCACCGTAGAAACCTGAAGTGCAGATCTCACAAAGGGGTCCAGCTGTGTTGTACATGCAGCCGTGGCACTCACCAGTTAGTGGGTGGCAGTCATTGAATAGCATGTTTGGGTCCAAGTTGTTGTTGCATTTGCATGGCTGGCAGGTGCTACCAATCACCATGGGGTTTCCATAGTAACCAGGGGCACATCTAGAGCAGCACAGGCCATTATCAATATCACTTGCCTGATTTTACTAATTTTGCTGATAAGGCAGAATAGTATTAGATAGATCATACAATAATGTTGGTTGAGAAGGTTTGGGAAACAGTCAGCATTTCGGTTCATCCTAAAGGTGTTTAATAGGCTTGAAGTCAGGCCTCTGTGCAGAACTTTTGAGTTTTTTCACACCGTCCCTAATATACTATGTCTTTATCAGGGGCTTTGTGCTCAGGGATATTGTCATGCTGAAACAGTGTTTGGGCATCTTAATTCCAGTGAACAAATAAGGTAATGCTACATACAAATACTTTCTAGACAATTGTTCACTTCCAACCTTTGTGCCAACAGTTTGCGGAAGATACACTATGTGGAAGTGCTAATGAGGGCTTCACAAATTTTTGCCTATATAGTGATATGTGACAATGTGATATTCATGACAATTGTCTGGTTGTAGTTGGTGTAGGTAGTGTAGTTGTGTAGACACACAAAGCTTTAAACATGTCCAACAATTACAGCAGGTGGCATGAGTTTTTTAATTGTGATAAGATACTGCAGTAAATTTAGATCCCACCTCTCACACCTGGGGCCAGCGTAGCCAGGCATGCACAGACACTGCATGTGATTGACTTTCTCTAGACATCCAGTGGCAAAACTAAAAAGAGAAAAGCTGAAAAATAAGACTAAAATCTGAGAACAGCTCAGTCCTGTCAGTAAATGTTAAACCAAACAAGACTCAATAAAAGAATGAATGACAAGACAAAACTATAGAAAGATTCTAAAAAAAGGGTATTTAGGTTATAAAATAGCAGAAGGTTAATATAAACAAACATACATAACAAACAGATTTTACAAAGCTGTAAAATATATCAATGTCTGCTCAGATGGAAAAAGACCTGTCCTTTCTTACATTTTAGACCTATCGGTTATGTGTCAGTTATTATTATGCAACATTAGTTTGTAACCCCTTTTATGGTCTAAGCAGTGTAAAAGGTACCAGAAATATTTAGGTGAATGTAAGGAAGAAGACAATGCTTTCACTGACTTGTTGGAAGCCAGCTGGAGTGGACATGGGCAGCTGCTGCAGGATACAGCACGGCCATCCACAGTGGTGTTACTGTAAAATCCACCTTTACACTTCTCACAGTGGTCTCCAGTTGTATTGTGACGACATTTCTGCCAATGAGAGATTCACAATAAGTCTCTAGCATATGTACATACAAAATGATGATTACTAATATTGTTACTGTTTATTGCATACTACCATAATTTTATTTAACACAATAGTCTTCATTTTTGCTGATATTTATCAAAATTCTTGGTTGTCATATTGAATTACTTAAACTTAAATAATTATAATTATATCAAATATAAACAATTAAAACAAACATTACATATTACAATTTACGTAATACCTGAACTGCTGTAATGCCTGTTATACATATTTTTATTTTAAAAAATGCATCTGGAAAACCTGTTAATAAATCTGTTAAGAAATATACTCCAGGTAGTGGACCATATTAAACTTATTAAATTTGTATAGTTTTAGAGCACAAAATGATGCTTTAAACCCTCCTGCTGTGTTCATTCTGGCTCTGTGTCATCCTCAACTTTTGACACTTTTTAATACTGAATACAATGTAAAGTAATGAGCTAATATTTTATTCAAAATAAAACATAGATACATAAGTGTTTAAACAGAATTAAATTAAGAAATACAATTTTACAATTTTATGCACAAAATAAGCTCATTTCAAATTGGTTGCCTGCTACAGGTCTCAAAATATTTGTGACAAGGCATGTTTATGAGACCTCTCTCCTACAATGTATTTTATCAATAGTTTCCTAAGGTGGTTGCCCATGGAAGCCAAAAAGGGGCATAATATTTGTGTATGTATGTGTGTGTGTGTGTGTGTGTGTGTGTGGTTAATGAGTTTTGCAGTAAGCTTAAAGCTGTTTTACACACTAATTAAAGTCTTACCCAATCATGTCCAATGACCATCCATTTTAGAACAAGGGAAAAATACATGTATAGAAGTTCCTCATGTATGTATGGAACATGTACGTGAACAAAGTCATGAAACCTCATGAAATAGATAAAAAATTACTGCACTTTTTAAACAGAAAACATAATGAATAGATTTGATTTATGTAAGTAAAATGAACTCACCACACATATACCAGATCCATCCAGGCACTGATCAGAGTGGCCATTACAGTTGCAAGGAACACACTTGCCCAAAAACAGCCCCTTGGTGTCTCTGTAATAGCCTGGAGCACATCGCTGAGAGAAACAAAGAAAGCCCAATATAAAGAGGGAAAAAACTGCCTGTAGTAGTAGTGTCCTATAATATCAGCAAAGGCCCAAACAAAATGCAAGAACTCTAATTTAGTAAGAGCAACTAATTGAGCACAAGAAATCATGTGTGCCTCTTGCATGATTGGAATGAAAACCTGCACCACATATTTAAATTTATGTATACAGCATTTGGCAGAAGCCCTTAACCTTACATTCTATCTTATTATACAACTGAGCAATTGAGAGTTAAGGGCTTTGCTCAGGTAACCGAACCCACAATCTTCCGGTTAAAAGACAAACACCTTAACCACTGAGCTACCACCACCCCGCACTGCATACAAATGGACACCCCTGTATATTAGTAATGCAAACTGACCAGCATTAGGTCAAACGTGTTAAACCTACATGAATATTAAGTTTCTCTTTAACACCTACTTGACATGAGTCTCCCTGGTAGCTGGCCGGACACATGCACAGCTCCACGTTGTTGGCATGGTGTCCAGTGAGTGCATGCACCGCCCCCTCCAGTGTGGCAGCACGCAGAGAGATGGACTGAGCAGACTGGGAGTGGAGTGCTCGAATCTGCAGAGAATCCAAAGCCACCAGCACCATCATCAGCTCCTCCCGAGACACAGAGTTCCCTGTCTGAGCATGAAGGAAACTTCCCTGCAAAGACCAGACCTATTTAGTTTTTTTCATTTAAGGAAAAGAATTTCTGTTTTATATTTTATTAATGATCTTTTAGATATTATTTTAGTAATTGGTATTTTAACTTCGATTTCAGCGTGCACCAAATGTTAAATTGTTAAAATTAACATACCAACAAAAGTTTTAAAATTTAACAAAATGAAACAGTTAACATTCTACCAAGGTTATGATGGGGAAAAAAGCAAAAAAATGCCAAAATTGAATCTGCTATACACAAACATTAAGACTAATCTTAGAGTAGGACGGGCAAATGGTGCTGTGGAGCCATGGATTTTATTTTGTTGCATATGACATTTGCAATTTTGAGGCAAGATGATTTAATGTCTTTAAACATATAGTTTTCAGCGTGACCTCTTTTCCATTAATTATACTATAGCAGTATGCGTGCGAGCATTGTAAATTGTGCTCCAACATACAGTATGTGATATCGTGTTTTAGGACGCTCACTTTTAATTTTTGGCTCAGGTACATTCCCTAATGTTGCCCTATTTCTCGCTCTCCCCCACCTTGCCTTCTGTCTATTTACTGTCTTATAGGGCAACAATCTATTAAGTTGAGAAACACATCAAAACATTAACAATTAACAATCGTGTAACTAGTTGAATAGGTTTACTTGTAAAATATGCCTAAAGTAAACATTATAGATAAAAATGTTCCATGATTTTGCTAAAATTTGCTGAAAAGAATACTATTAAAAAGTATTGTATTTATTGTATCTATTGTATTTATTGTTTAAAAGTGTATTTTATTATTTATTAACTTTTTTGTTTTATTTATTGAAGTAAAATAAACAAAAAAATGATATAATCTTTTAAACTAGTTTTAGCTATATGTTACTCACCAGTAAACCTTTTGCCCCATACTGCGGGGCTTCATTTCGGTTTTTAATCAAAACAAACCACTTTACTGATTTATTTTGGCGCTAAATGTGTTTGTTGATGTATCAATGTTCAATAAATATACATCTAAGCTAATGAGAAATGAGTAAATAATTGTGTGCACTCGGATATATTCATGTATTTTTTAACATATTTACGTTCGTGTAAAGCCCCAAATAATTTTTTCGATTACAAAATTCTATTTTTCCCAATCATTCTACCAAATATGGAAAAGCTATGGCTTTTATTCGAAAATAAGATTTATATCACATACAACTCTGATATTCAGCAAGCGTAAGAGTGGAGCAGTGTGGGAGCGAAACTAACACTCCATTACAAATTTAGTAAAGGGTTAATAAGGCAGGGGTTTTTTTCTTAAGGTGAACATAGAACGAGTTATTTTTTTATGCTATCGTTGATGGTAGTTTGTAAACTTTTCCTCTCACCTCCACTAGATGGACACTTCCTTCATGAGACTCGTCAGGAGATGAATACTCCCTCTCCATGTAGACCAGTGTCATCTGGTTTCCCTGCACACATGTGGATGGTAAAATGTTTATTTTAAATAAAAAGACTTAAAATCACTTATTTTAATTGTCTCCTTTCTATGCAATGTAAATATGGGTGGCTACTTAATCCTAGCTGTATCAGTAACCTTGAGAATAACGTCAGGCCGAGAGGCTTCAGAGGACAGAATAGGAGCATCTCCTCTCATTGTCTGTGTGTGTAGCATATAGCGCAAATAACTTCCATAAGATGACACCTAGAAAGAGAAAACACAGTAAAAAGCACAAATCTGTAGCCATAGTATATAGGTTTTTCTGTATGTGAGATTACACATGCAAAATCAGTCCTCAGAACAAAACAATGATAAAAACCTTTATTTTATCTTAAACGTTTACTATCTCCCTTGTACAAAATAAATTTACAATGCATGTTAAATTTACAGTGCTATTATACTTTTTTTATAACAAGGTGTAACCAAAGATGTAAACATTAGTGTAGAATATAATGAACTGCGCATGTGAGGGCAGATCAATACAACTGTGAAATGCCCCACTGTCATTTGCCATACGAGCATGAGTGAAAAAATCAGGAACCGATAGGCGCAACCGAAATGCATGCATCATAACGAATCTTTGAAATTTAAAACTAATATTAGACAAATGTATTAGTTTACATCCCTAAATATGTGTCAGTCCTTCAAGATTTCTATCATAAAACAGCATTTAAATAGAAAATATTAGTAACTGTCTGAGGCATTGAACTGGAATTCTTACACACAGTGCCTGTGAACATGAACCCTGCCTTCTTTGATTTTATTGGCTATTCCAAACACTTTGATGTTGATAAGTGCTGTAAGCCCGCTGAGGCATCTCTGTTATCTCTGGCATCTCTATCGCCAAAGTTAATTAAAATAAAATAAATATAAGATAATCAATTATATAATCAACATATTTCAAAAAGGTCCGGACTTCAGAATCCTCAATAGCAGGTACAGCCCTGGTACTACACTGTATTAAAAAAATTTTTCTTTAATGGTTGAGCATTTTAAATTTATTTTCTCATGAGTATGTTCCAAGTTGTGCATGTTCATAAAACTGCTAACGGGTCCATTTATGTTTAAATTACAAGTAATGTACCTTGCACAATGACAATAAAAATGTAAAATATATTACTTAGATTCAATTAAATTTGAATCTAATCTAAACTTTTAAAATAAGTAAAATGGTAAAATACTTAACACAATCACTATTTTGCATGATAGCTTCTGTCGTGTAGTTTTCACATATGACTTGACAATACAAGAATACTGTTTTTTCCGTCGTTTTTAAACTAGAAGCTGCGCATATATTACTTAGGAATTTAAATGAAAATAAAATTTGACAAAATAGCTTAATGCAAAAGGACTACAAATTTTAATCACACAATAGACTAAGAATACAACCAAGCACAATCAATCTCATGCACACAAAAAAACTAAATCACTACACACTATTAACACTTCACATGGCTAGTTTATAAATATGAAAAACTATATTACATGCTTAAAGAAACAAAATGGTCACTTTAACCCCAAGGAGCACACAATACTTATGTTGTGCTATATTTTCAATAATAGGATAGTATTAATTGGGCACATAAACAAACAGAATGTTTTACAGCGTGTAGCCTTGTTATTAATATCGTCTCCTTTTTTACTCCTAATTACTCTCATCTTATAATACATAATCAGATGCAGTTCGTAGCTGTAACTTGGAAGTCATAGTTCAGACTGTTACCATTTGAAGAAATTCAATTAATGCAGAATGTTAATATGAAAATAGTGCTAAACACAATTAAAGAATGTATGCTTTGTCAGCAGTGCTGACAGCACTACAATTGTAAGCTCCTCAATTTCTGTACTGATGCAGTGTTAAGCGTGGTAAAGTTATAAATGATTTTTCACACCTCTGTGGGGTGTATTCCTCAAACATCATCTTTCCACAATAAATCGCTATTTTCTCCATTAAACAACTGTATTTTGCCAAAATATTTTCATAGATGGTACAAAAGATGTTACCCAATTTTTGACAAAAGAAAATTTACATTTAATCTTTATTGCTATATTACTAAAAACGTCCCAGCACAACAACTGTTTTTGTCCCAGGTTGCAGCATATACCGTCACTGTAAAGGTTCAAGGATGTTAGAATTTTATTGTTTTTATTTCATTGTTTGATCTCTAAAACTAAAAAACAAAATAACACAATTTTAGCCAGTTTGCAACCTGTCCGTTTGCGCCACCTGGTGGTAGTTTTACAAACAACTTTAACACGCGACTGACTTGAAGCTGATGCAGAATTGGCTTTAAATAACCTGGTGACGTTATCTGATTACATGCACCTGAAAGATTATAAACAGGCCTAAAAAAAAGACCTTAAGGTTTCTTTGTTTTCAGAGGTTGCAATGTATGTGTAATGTGGGCAATGTATGTCTTAAAAAAAGATGTCACAAAAAGTCTTTGCAGATAATGACCCGCATGATTTCTGTCCTGCCTTAGGGAAAAACACACAGTTTGTGTCCTCGAGGATGCCAAGTTTGAGCACTGCAAGTTTTTGACTCTTGGAGTGTGCGACTCGATGCTAGAGAGCCACTTACTAATCAACTGCCAAATATTTCATGGGTTGATTGGACTGTAGAGTAAGGCTACAGGATTCACTTTGCACACTGTCTTCAGCGTTTCATTGTAAAGATCGTTTTTCTCATGGATATTTGCTTTCTAAAAAGAATTGGAGACTCTGTCAGTCTTGCCATCTTGCTTAGACTTTGCTCCTGGGCTGGTCAAAGCCATATTACTTTCACCCTAATTATCGTTTGAAAATGTTCTGTTGTCGACCATATATCCAGTTATTCTTGAAGCCTTTACAACACTGGAGCAGAAGAGGCTTTACTCAATGTGTCCAGTATGTGATCTTTAGATTTTCATCCGCTGCACTAGCTAGTGGTGAATGTTTTATATTAATACAAAGGTTGAGCCTTGTATCTAGGAGATATGGCCAGTTTAACCAGGGCAGTTGCATTCTTTGGGGCTGTAGAAAGAGGTGTCCTTTGCGGCAACTGTTTGATGTGGCAAGCTGGTCCTGCCTACAGACATTAAGCAGAATTTCTTTTTTAAATGTTCATGTCTGAGACTCATTTTAACTGGACAAATTTAAAACTATCTAAGCACTTTCAGCATATCATATAACAAGCAGATCCTCTACAGATGCAATCTTTGCTCTGAGAATGCTGATGGAGAAGTACAGAGATGGTCCTAGGGAGCTGCGTGGTGTTTTTGTAAACCTGGAGAAAGCATATGAGAGGGTACAAAGAGAAGAGCTGTGGTATTGTATGAGGAAGTCAGCAAAAGCGACTCCTAAAAGGGAACAGCCGAAAGGAGAAGATAAATATAATTTATTAATTGCATTATGATGTTGATATTGTCTTTTGTTCTATGTTTAGCTTTTTTTTTTTAAGTAATGTATGACAATACAGAGGTCATCATCATAATAGACAAAGTTTATCGATATGATGTCGTTAATCGGCCTAGCCCTATTTGTGACCTCTACAATGTTAGTATGCAAACATTACACAACCTCTATACAATTCCAATGGGAATGAGATGCTATTCCGCAATGTCACACAGACAAAGGAGTAACTTAAGACAAATGAGTAACTTAAAATTAAATAATAAGTATTTTTCATGCCTGTTTATAACCTCTCGGGTAAGTGTAATCAAATGGCATCACCTATTAATGTTATTTATAGAAAATCTTTGACGTTTGACACACATGCTTTACAATCGGTCAAACAAAGAATGTTCTCACACACTCTATGTTAAAAAGCAGCATCCGTTTCCACTTTTTCAGGTTAGCAGGGTTTCAGTTAATTACCCTAGATGTTCTTCATTTAGTCAAAAAACCTTTCTGTCCAGAGACAACAAACGAGCTAAGAGCTAAGTTTCCTTGTTCTTCAGCATACTAAACAGATCAGACATTGAGTTCTCAGACTGTAAATCACACAGAAAGTGAGATCTAACAAATACAAAAAGTATTAAGAGATGTGACTGCCCACCTTGTCCCCCAAATAAGTGTGTGGTGCATTCCAGTAAAAATCCTGGTAGACATCAGGGACATCACTGAGATCGGCCTCCACCAGGTACTGATCAGTGAACGCCGACACAGGCACCTCCTGTCTGTCTCCCCTCAGCAACGCCCAGCCCTGCATCAGCATAATCTACAGAGAACAGCTCTTACTGCACATGCTGTTAAGAAAACTTCCAACATCAACAACAAATTTTTTTATGCAATAAATATTTTATTATTTGTCTTACATACACACACTTTTTCCTCAAATAGAATTATTAAGAATTGTAGTATTCTTCGTATCTATTAAATATTTTACATGCATGTTCATTCTTACATGCTAAATAACCAAGTTTTACTGTTATTAGTATTTTTTTTTTAAATGTGTGTGCGCACTATTGTCTGTACCTCTTCTCTCTGCTTGTCTGAGTTGCGACAGCGGTCAGTGGCACCGAAGCAGAAACACTTGGTGCAGCCTTTAGGGTTGGTGGGGTCAAGATGGAAAGTGCCCAGTGCACACTGGTCACACTGTGAGCCCACCACATTTTCCTAACAAAGAGCACACAACAACACAACACAAAGAAATTACAGTAACCTTTGGCACACAAAAATTAAACAGTGCAAAGGCATATGAATAAACTACTACTATTACAGATATTTATAGATGCTAATCTGTCTTTAGACTAAGAGAGAAAACCAGAGTAACCCTAAAACAGCATTGGTAGAATATACGCCTAGTAAATGTGAGGAAAATGCGTTCACCACTGAGCCACCATAGCAGTGAAAAAAGACAGACATAGCGGAAGAAGAGGCAGGGAATAGAGAAGGAGCTTTACCTTGCATAAACATTTTCCTGTTGCAGAGTTACACACATTATTTTCTGTTCCAGCCTCATTGCAATCACATGGCCTGCAGTTGGGGTACCCATAGAAACCCGGAGCGCACCGGTCACACTGCCGACCTACAATGTTTGTCTTGCAACTGCAAAATATATGCATTGTGAGTAATTGTGCATCTGATAAAGTACAGCCTTGACAACTCTAACATTTATAATATTAGTACTGGGAAAAATCTTAATTTTATAAAAAAAAATAGTAAAAAATTGCATCAGAGCGTACTGAATACTTATTATGGATCATGTTTTTATGTTTTAGGATTTGCTGCCATGACTAGATTAATCAGCAGGTAACTTTTTTAGAAACATTGTGGAATGTGGTGTAACAGTGTAGAATTGTGTGTGCTTAGGTGAAACAGGGAGACACAAAGGTTTTTTATGTTTAGTTACAAACTGTCAAATTTATTTAAGGCCATTTCTGTTCCTCTAGTTTTTTTAGCTTATTGTTTGGTTGTGAATGTGGAGATGCTTTACCTGCACTGGCCGCTGTTTGTGTCGCAGTTGATGTCCTGAGCTGTTACACCGGGCCTAGAACAATTACAGATCTCACAGCCTACCAGGGGATGGCAGCCAAATGTCTGCGGCTCGCACTGCACACACTCTGGCAGAAGCGTACGTGGGGGACAGATACACTCGCCTGTCACTGGCTCACATAAGCGTGTGCCACAATTACACGCTACAAACATGGGGAAAGGGAAACAAAAATTTCCTTGGTAAACAAAAGAAAATAAAGCTTTGCTCCAGCTATATTTCTGTGTTGTTTGGATACAAATACAGGCAAAATAATTAATAAAAATTAAATTACCAATAATATAAGTAAATAATCAATATCTATTTTTATCCTGAACAGAGCCAAATAAAAACAACATTTATAAATTTAGTTTCTCTGTAGCTGTTTTAGGGTACTCACGCCTGCAGCTGGGAAAGCCATAGTATCCAGTGGCACACTGCGAACAGTCTCGGCCAATCACGTTGGGCCTGCAGGGGCACTGGCCACCAAATGGTTGGCATGCATCGCTTTCAGACCCCACCTCATGGCAGCCACATGGTACAGCACCATTATTAAAGTAAGCGGACAAAGCTGTGGCTGAAGACAGGCAGAACTGAGATGCTGTATGAGGGCTAAATGAAAGGATTGAAACATTTAGAAATTCATTCTTTCTAAACAAAATGTAATTTATTTAATCAAAATCTAATATTTAGGATGAACTAGTTTACTTCTTTAAACACTTCTCTAATATTTTTTCTCTTTACTTAGATTATTTTTTAATGCAAACATGAGTACTTGATGTAGAAGCTTTTTTGTCCACAGTTGCTGATAAAGTCATAGGATTTATCCAGTGGCTCTTCAGACAGATGACTGGAGCTGTAGCTGATTTCTGGGACCACTAAAATATAATCCTACACAACACACACACACTAATCAATCTGTTGTTACAATAGTGCTGGTTTTCTTTATAAACATTTGTGGTTAGCCCCTACCTACCAGCCAGAGTGTTTTGCCAACTGGTACACGCACAGTTACCATGACCTCATGATTAGTCACATCCAGAATGATCTGGTTCTCTGAGATCAAAATGCTACGGCAACCATAGCCATGGGGACAAAACGTGGCATTGGCATGGCCTGGAATAGAAGAAATCCCCCAAATCATAGTATTCAAAATAATTCCTAAATATATCAGCAACTCTTAGCAAGCTACAATTATACTATATAATATGTCATATTGCCATTTGATTCTTACCCTGCCAAATTCGTCCACTGTTTACATACATCTGTACAGTGAAGGTTGGGTGCAATGGCTGGTGATAGTGTAGGATAAACACATAGCGTCCCAAAGTATGCACCTGTGATGTATACACTACCACATTCTGAAAAAAGAAATAATATATGGAAAAAGTAGTAATATATGGTACCATGACATCATAGAGAATTACACCCCTAAGCATACCACTACAACACAATATGTAAAAATGTAATCAAAAGATTAATGTTAAATGAACCTGAGAGGTGTCCAGGCGAATATTGTTGCCATTGTCAATAGCAGTCGGAGGCATGTCAGGGGCAGTTGGGTGAGCAGAGTCAACCCGTGCATTGTTATATAAGGAAGCCTGAACGTCTTTCAGAACCAGAGACTGAGATGGGGTCTGAAAGCGAGACTGGACACAGGAACTACTGGAAGAAGAGACAGTGTAAACACAGGAGTAAATTATAATACACTTTAATATATTTGTCTTTCTCTCTCTTGAGATACACTGCCAACCCTGAGATTCTGCCCCCTTCCTAATTCATTCTCATTCTGCTATTATGATGAAAATAAATAAAATCGCTGTGGATGGTATCACTGAACTGCAATTTTTACAATCGGTTTTGCATTCAAGTCTCAGGTGATAACTTTAACAAGATAAGACTTTATGGTACAACCTGTACAAATCTGCACAATTGAATTTTTGACCTTTCGATACAGTTATACAGTTATTTGATTAATTATTTTATAATCATTAAAATGCTGAGATTTATTGGCACTGTCACGTCTGCCTTTCTCATTTATATCCTGAACTTCTAGATTTGTGTAAACCCGATTTTCTGTTATATAAAAATTTGGGATGTGCGGTATCCCGGTACTGGAAAAATACAGGTATATATATTTCAAATGTTACAATACCATAATTTTGCTGAATTTGGTATTTTATACAATTCTTTTCTTCCCCTTTCGGCTGTTCCCTTTTAGGGGTCGCCACAGCAAATCATCTGTCTCCACCTAACGCTATTCTCTACATCCTCTTTACTCACACCCACTAACTTCATGTCCTTGTTTATCACATCCATATACCTCCTCCTTGCCTTCTGCCTGGTCGCTTAATTTCTATTATCCGTCTTATAGTGCTGATGTGAAGACGTTCGAGGTTCAGGAGCAAACATCGCATTAACCATATAAAATAAATTTTTTTTGCTAATAAATATTTTACATTGTTCAGTGAAATAGTCCTTTTCTTTTCAATATTTTTTATTAGTTTTTCTTTGAACAAAACATAAAGTGACAGACAAATATACAAGTGATTCAAACAACACAGGATAGAACCAAACAGTAGAGACACACTTGTACAGAGTTTGTAGAATAATAACAAACACCCCTCCCTCCCCCTCCGAGCCAGCATTATGTGCCAAAAGAGCAATATTTATCAGACCAAGCTGCAAGAGCCTATGTCCACCACGACAATGCCCAGCACCAGGCATAAATAGAATAGAGAGATAGCAAGAGAAAATTAGAGTGCTGGAAGTCTGGATCAAAAAGAAATGGATCAATAATTAAATATAAAAAGGAGTAAGCTGTAAATAAGATTAGAGAGTAGGGAACATACGAAGGAGGGTCCCCCACACCTGTTGAAATTTTAAGCCTGACTTATTGATTGAGTGATTTTTTTCAAGGGCTAAGCAGGACATGATGTCTCTTAGCCATTGGGCGTGTGTGGGTGAAGAGGTGTCCTTCCACTTTAATAAGAGACAACGCCTGGCAAGTAGGGAAGCAAAGGACACAATGTGACGTTCAGCTGAGGTTAAATGCTTATGCTCATCCCCAACAATGCCAAAAAGGGCAACCAGCGGATTTGGCTCTATCTTGTGATTTAGTATCCTGGACAGAGTTTGAAAGATGTCCCTCCAGAATAACTCCAGATTAGGACATGTCCAGAACATATGGATGAGGGAAGCTTCACCACTCTTGCACTTGTCACAGCAAGGATCGATATCAGGGTAAAAAACGAGAAAGTTTGGCTTTCGAATAGTGGGCCCTGTGTATGACCTTAAACTGTAATAACGAGTGCCGAGCGCACAGAGAGGTTGAATTTACCAGTTTAAGGATTTGGTTCCAGATATCGTCAGATAATGTCAGGTTCAAATCTTTTTCCCAATCTGTTTTAATTTTACTCAGAGTGGCATGACTCAGACCCAACAACCTGTCGTAAATACATGCTATCAGTCCTTTATGCATAGGGGACAAACAGAGGAGAGTATCAATAACAGCTACATCGGGAGCCTCAGGGAAATTTGGTAACACAGAGCTAATGAAGTGCCTCACTTGTAGGTATCTGAAAAAGTGGGAATTAGGTAGACTAAATCTTTCTGAAAGTTGTTCGAATGAAGCAAACTTACCCTCAATAAAGAGATCTTTACAGAGCTTTACTCCTTTACTGTACCATTCTTGGAATGCTGCATCATGTACAGAGGGCTGGAAGAGATGATTAGAGATGATCGGACTGGAGAGAGAGAAGTCCAGGCAACCACTGTATCTTCTAAACTGAGCCCATACTCTCAAAGTGTGTTTAACAACTGGGTTATTTATTAGCTTAATTGAGTGGAAGGGGAGAGCAGATCCGAGGAGTGCAGAGACTGAAACGTTTTTAGCGGAATTTATCTCCATTTCCACCCAAGTTGGCCTATTAAGTCGGTGATGAAAATATGTCCAAAAGGAAAGACAACGAATGTTTGCTGCCCAGTAATATAAACGAAAATTTGATAAAGCCAGACCACCATCCTTTTTGGGTTTTTGAAGCAGGGCTTTGCTCAAACGAGGGCGTTTACCTTTCCAAAGGTAAGATGATATAATTGAGTCTAATGTATTAAAATAAGATCTGGGAATAAAGACAGGCACAGACTGAAATAGGTATAAAAACCTAGGAAGAATGTTCATTTTAACAACATTAATTCTACCAACGAGTGTCATGGATAAGGGTGACCATCGCCCCAGGTCCCTTTTTATACGGTTTAGTAACCCCATAAAATTTTCTTTAAAAAGGTCTTTATGTTTCCTTGTGATAGTAATACCTAAATATATAAACTGATTTTTTACTAGTTTGAAAGGGAGATTATGTATATCTGGTACTTCAGAGCCTAGGAAGAAAATTTCACTTTTGTTCAGATTTAATTTATATCCAGAGAAATTACAAAATTTTCTGAGCAATGACAGTAAAGGTGGCATAGAGGTGACAGGGTCTGATATGAAAAGTAAAAGATCATCAGCATAGAGAGAGACTTTGTGTTCTGTTCCCTGTCTCCAAATCCCAGAAATATCCCTGCATCCACGAAATGCAATTGCCAAGGGCTCGATGGCAAGGTTAAAGAGCAATGGGCTTAGGGGACAGCCCTGACGAGTTCCCCGCCTAAGGCTGAAGGTTTGAGATTGCTGAGAATTTGTCAGAATTGAAGCTATAGGGTCTGAATATAATAAACTGACCCAGGTTGAGAAATTTGGTCCAAAATTGAACTTTTCTAAAATTTTAAACAAATAATTCCATTCCACCTGGTCGAAGGCTTTTTCTGTGTCCAAAGAAAGGACGCATTCTGGGAGCTTATCTGACGGTGTGTAGAGGATATTCATAAGGCGACGGGTATTATAATAGGAATGGCGTTTTTTTAATAAAACCAGTTTGATCCTCGGATATAATTAAAGGTAGAAGTTTCTCCAATCGACCAGCTAGAACTTTAGAAAGAATTTTGGCATCAACGTTAAGGAGGGAAATCGGTCTGTATGAAGAGCATTCTGTTGGGTCTTTATCCTTCTTAGCTATAAGAATAATACACGCCTCATTAAATGACGTGGGCAGTTTACGTTGTTCAAAAGAATCGGACAGAACCGAAGCTAATCGGGGTGTGAGGAGAGAGGAAAACTCATCAGGACCCGGAGATTTACCAGATTGCATTGATGAGATAGCTGAGGCTATCTCTGCTTGTGATATAGGTGCTTCCAATCTTAATCTGCATTCTGGAGATATTGTTGGGATATTAAGTTGAGCGAGGAAGTTCTCAACTGGACCGTCATCCTCTGGATATTCGGAGGTATACAGTTGTGAGAAAAAGTTCCTAAATGTATCATTAATATTTGAGTGGTCAGACGTCATGACCCCATTCTCCATTCAAATTTTTGTTATGTGTTGCTGTGCTCTAAACCCTCTTAACTGATCAGCTAGTAGTTTCCCAGATTTGTCCCCGTGAATGTAAAATTGACTCCTGCTCTTCATTAACTGCCGTTCAACTACATGTGTTGAAATGAGATTGAATTTGGTTTGTATTTCTACTCTTCTTTTATACACATCAGGGTTTTATATAGAGGGTATTGTTGGTCCAATTCTTTTATTTGATTGGCCAATTCTTTTCGTTCTTTATTTGTTTTCCTTTTCAGGTTTGCAGTGTAGGAGATTATCAGTCCTCTGAGATAGTCTTTAAGAGCATCCCACACAGAAAGACTAGACACGTCTGGTGTATCATTCATACTGAAAAAGAAAGTTATCTGGTCTTCCATAAATTTGATAAATTCCTCATCTGCTAGAAGGGTAGAATTGAACCGCCAGTATCTTTTCATTGTGGGGAAATCATGAAGGGTTATAGACAAAACAACTGGAGCATGGTCTGAAATCACGATGCTCCCATAGTCACACAGGAGTAAACCAGCAGGATCAGTTGATTTGTCTATAAAGAAGTAATCGATTCTAGAAAAAGTATGATGGACATGTGAAAAGAATGAATACTCTCTTTCTTGTGGACGTTGTGGATGAAGAAAACGCCAAATGTCAGAAATACCCAAAGAGCAAAGACAGGACTGAATTAGCCTGGCCGATTTACTTAGTGAGATAATATTTGGAGATGACCGATCTAGCACTGGATCTAAGACGCAGTTGAAATCCCCTCCTAGTATGAGAGAGTATGAGCTTCAGATCAGGCAAGGCAGAGAAGAAACGTTCAAAAAAAGACGCATCGCCTCGTCATAATTGGGAGCGTATATTTGTTTGTTGGCGAGCACTACATTAGTGTTAAACACCACCCCCCCCGAAACAATGACGTAACGACCGTTAACATCCTGTATTATATTATGAGGCTCAAAGGAGATGTTTGGGTTAATGAGGATTGAGACCCCCCTAGCTTTAGCCTGAAAGGTGGAGTGATAATGTTGCCCTCCCCAGCGTGAGAGAAGGCAAGAGTTGTCAGAGCCACGGATATGGGTTTCTTGTAAAAAGGCAATTGTGGAGTTTAGTTGTTTAAGGCGTGAGAGTACCCTCCTCCTCTTAACTGGATGATTTAGTCCCTTAACGTTCCAGCTCACCAAGTTTACAGGATTATTCATCCTCCTTGAAAAAGAGTATAAGTCGGAAAGTATGGGTGGTGTAGAGATGCCGGGTGACTGGCATTGCAGCGGTATGAAACAAAAAATGGCAATTCAAAGGTAAACTGTATATAAACAGTATTATTAATCCAGTGCTGGCTCCGGAGATCCCCCTGCCCTCCCTTACCCCCTCAGAGAGAGAGTACTTCCCTGAGACCTGTACCCGTATCTCAATCATAATAAAGACAGCCGTTCACTCCAGCGTTCTTGGCAGACTATCGATGAGTTTCCTCGCATCCTCTACGGAGCGAAGCCACTTCTGTTCCCCGTGCAGAGTGATCCGGAGCCGTGATGGGTAGAGGAGAGAAGGCCGGAGTCCGTGGTTGTACAGCTCGGTCATCACTTCTCTGTACTCGCTTCGCTGTTTTAAAACTTCGGGAGCGTAGTCTTCTACGATGCGTATCTGCTGTCCCCGGTAATCTAATTTTCCTCTCCTCCGTGCTTCCTGGATCAGTGTGTCTTTAACCTGGTATCGATGCAAGCGGAGAATAACAGGACGCGGTCTCTGTCCTGGAGCGGGTTTAGGTGCCAGTGTATGGTGAGCTCGGTCAATCTCAGGCGGAGATGGAAGCACCGTATCTCCAAAGACGTCACACAGAAGTCTGGAAAAGAACTCCGTATTTTAGCTGCCTTCCGTCGGTTCCAGGAGGCCTAGAATCCGTAGATTCTGCCTCCTGCTGCGACCCTCCAAGTCCACAACTTTTGCCGTTATCTGCGAGTTTTTTTCCCGAAGGCCGGAGCAGATGTTTTCCAGCTCGCTGACTCGCCGACTCAGGTCATCTGTAGCCAGCTCCAGTGACGCTGGTCATGGTCCGCAACTTTGGCTTGTATTTAATCCAGTTTAGATTTCACAATACCAATTGAAGCTTTAAATTCCGCTGCTAGAGCTGCACAGAGTTGGTCTAGCAGTGCGGCGATAGCCTCAAGCGTCAGCCCAGCCTCGTCGACGTCTTTTTTTGCGGATCTAGTACCTCTTGCAGCCATAATTGTTAAGAAAAAGATGACTGTTGGGTAAGTTGTATTTTAATAAACGCAATGAGACTGTTTTTTTAAACTTCCTAAACGGTAAAGGAGTGTAAAAGTTAAAGAATAATCGGAGCACCTGTGATCGCCGCCTACTCCATTCGGTTGCCAACCGGAAGTGTGAAATAGTCCTTTTAATATTCACATTGACAGCTGACAGCCAGACAAAAAGACAGCACACAGAAGCGGACAATTATTTGGATTATTTAAGTTCGGCTTTAAATTAAATAAATACGAGGATGACTTAAATGAACACTGATATTTCTATGAAACCGTATACTTCATCGTTTCATCAGCGTTTTTCCAGAGATCAAAATGTCTATTGTTGCATGCAGACATGCTGTAGTACTGAATTTTATACATTACAATATATGCCATGTTCTCTTTATTTTAGATGTCTCCTGTCACACATCACTCCTGACACGTTTCTCCACCCATTTCAACCTGCCTGTTCGTTCTGTACCTCTTTACCCCGTAATCTCATTGTTCCACTTCCCTCCCTTTCATTCAAACACATGTACTCTGTCTTGCTACTGATTTTCATTCCTCTTCTCACCAGAGCATTATTATTATTATTATATTCAACTTTATTGTCATTGTGCAAGGTACATGTACAGAGCCTTGGTAAGTTGGGGTCAGAGCGCAGGGTCAGCTTTGATACAGCGTCCCTGGAGCAGGAAGGGTTAAGGGTCTTGCTCAAGGACCCAACAGCGGTTGACTTGCCGGAGGTGGGGCTTGAACCCAGCTGTTTCTGGTCTTCAGATTAACAACTCAGCACCTTAACCATTTGAGCCACCCTGCCCCTACCTTGAGCATACCTCCACCTCTCCAGATTTTCCTCCACCTGCTCCCTGCTCTCACTACAGATCACAATGACATATGCAAACATCATTGTCCAAGAAGACTCCTGTCTGACCTCGTCTGTAAACCCATCCATCGCCACAGCAAGCAAAAAGGAGATCTGATCCCTAATGCAGTCCCACCTCTATTTTGAACTCCTCTGTCTGACCTACTGCACACCTTACCACTGTTCTGACTCCTTTGCAGAGCAAAGACTGCATCTGTAGTGCTCTTTCTGGCCATAAAGCCATACTGCAGCTCACAAATATCTACTACTTTTCCTAACCTAGCTTCCACTACTCTTTCCCATACCTTCATTGTATGACTCATCAACTTTATGCCTCTGTAGTTGTTGCAACTTTGCACATTACCCTTCTTCTTAAAGAAAGGCACCATTAAACTTCTCCATTCCCCAGGCATCTTCTCACTTACTAAAATCCTGTTAAACAATCTAGTAATCTGCCTCTCCTAGACACTTCCACCGGTATCTCATCAGGACCATCCGCCTTTCCTATTTTTATCCTTTTCAAAACCATCCCAACTTTATATGTACTTATCTTTTGAACTTCCTGTTCCACAATGTTAACCTCTTCTACCCTTTTCTCCCTCTTATTTTCCTTATTCACCAACACTTTAAAGTACTCCTTCCATCTTCTCTGTACACTTTTCTCACTTGTGAGCACCTTTCCATCCATCCTTAATAACCATAACCTACTGCACATTCTTCAGACCTCGATCCCCCTGCCTTGCTAACCTTTACAAGTCTTTCTTTCCTTCCTTGGTTTAGAGACAATGGCGCTACGGAAGACACAGGTGACACAGCTGGAAGTAGCAGAGCTAAAGATGTTGAGGTTTTCTTTGGGAGTGACAAAGTTGGACAGGATTAGGAACGAGTTCATCTGGGTGACGGCTCATGTTAAATGTTTTGGGGAGAAAGTCAGGGAAGCCAGCTGGTGGTTTGGACATGTACAGAAGAGGGATAGTAAAAATATTGGTAGGAAAATGTTAGAAACTAAGCTACCGGGCAGAAGGCAAATAGGGGTATATGGATGCGATAAACGGTGACATGAATTTCGTTGGTGTGAGTGAAGAGGATGTAGAAAATAGAGTTAGGTGGACACAGATGATTCGCTGTGGTTACGCCTAAAAGAGAGCAGCCGAAAGGAGAAAAAAAATAATTGTATAAAATACCAAATTCAGCAAAATTATGGTATTGTACAAGTCTTTCTCTCCTTCTGTAGTGTCTAACCTAGTGTACAACTCATCGTATGCTTTCTGCCTGGCCTTAGACACTTCCCTCTTTACTTTGTGCTGTAAATCCTGTTATATTTTTCTACTTTCCTCAGACCTTTCCATGTCCCAATTCTTCTTGGCTAACCTCATCCTATTTTTACTAACCTGAAATTCCTCATTTCATCACCAAATCACTTTTGCTGTAGTTTGCCATTCATCTAGAAACCTTAACTGACCACCCAGAGCCAGAGAGTTTTCTTTCCTGTTCTTTACAGTATTCTTTTTTTTCAGCTTCCACCACTTGGCTTTCTTCTCTACCTTTAATCTCTTCTTCTTCCAGACCAACATCTTTATCCTACACACCATCATTCTATGCTGTCTGGCTACACTCTCTCCCACCACACCTTTACAGTCACTAATCTCTTTCAGATTGCTTCATCTACATAAGACATAAGATCTACATCTACATAAGATCATCTACCTGATGATCCACTCTTATAAGTCACTATATGCTCCTCTTTCTTCTGGAAAAAAAGTATTTACCAAAGCCATCTCCATCATCTAAGCAAAGTCTACTACCATTTGTCCTTCACTGTTCCTTTCCCTGACTCCTAACACTTCCTTATCAGCTCTGTTCTCCTCACTATCATGTCAATTAAATCTGCGCCTATCACTACTCTTTCTCCTCTGGGAATATTACGATTACCTCATCTAACTCACATCAGAACCTCCCTTTTTTCTTCTAACTTACAACTTCTTGTGGGGCATAACCACTTACAACATTTACCATCAGCCCTTCTATTTCTAACTTCAGATTCATCACCCTGTCTGACACTCTGTTCACCTCCAGAACATTCTTTACAAACTCCTTTTTCAAGATCACCCCTACCCCATTTTTCTTTCTATCCACACCATGATAAAACAATTTGAATTCCGACCAAATACTACAAGCCTTGCTACCCCTTCACCTGGTCTTCTGTACAAACAATATATCTACCTTTCTTCTCTCCATCATAACCAGCTCTTTACCTTTCCATGTCATTGTCCCAACATTCTTTTGCGTCAAGCGTCCCTTTTCTTAGTCCGACACTCTTGCCTTTCCTCTTATCTTTCTGTCTAGTAACGTGCCCTCCTCCTTTCCTCTTTTGACCAACAGTAGCCCAATTTCCCTTCCTGACACAACCCTCTCTATTTATTCGAGTTACCCTTTAAGGGTGGTTATCACTTATTGTATAGATATTGCATGATAGGTATTACATTCAAAATTATGGTATCGAGCATTCCCTAATACTAACATTAAGCAGAACCGCTTGTTTCAATTAAATAATATTTGTGTTTCCTAACATCATCCTCACATGTCATTTAAGCTCTCACAATGATGGAGCATACAGCAGTAGCAGTACCTTTCAGGAGCAAAGTGTCCATGTATGTTGATGCAGTGAACTCCAGGTTTCAGGTACTCCATTGTGAACTGAGCATAATGGATCAGATACACTTTGTGCTGTAAGAAAAATTAGGTGTTTATGCAAAATATAGCAAAGATCAGAAAAACATAGTCTTTAATGAAAGTCTTTTTCATAATGATGATTGTGATGTTAAATGACATTAACTGCTTTCAATATGATTACCTTTTTCTTTAATATTAGCATTACCTTGGGGGGTGTTAGGGTGTTCAAGCTTATAAATACCATTACAATGCTATTACCATTACTAACAGTTAAATGTGTTTCAATTGTAATATTTAATATTAAACCAGAGTGTAAAGAGTAGTGAGCACACAACTACAGAAACTTTCGGAATCGCATACTACATTTGTACTGCATGTACTACATTTAGGTAAGTACAACCTTATCGACTGTTAAAACAGCGTGTTTAATATAGTATCGTATCCTGAATGAATGAATGTTTACTGTTTATTGCCATTTCAGCTTCAGTGGCTATTTCATGGCAAAATACATAAAAATTAAAAACGTTTATAAATAACATTTCTATAAAACACACGTGCATATCACTAAAAATACATCAGTAACAATAATATAAAATATAAAATGTAGGATCTAAAAAAGTTTTTTTAAATGTATTTTTGTTAAGAACTGAAAAATTTTAATGGATGCATATTTGAAAATAAGTCCATCAAAGTTCCTCCTGATAAATAGCGTTGTCTTAGGACATTAAAAATAGTACATTGCAAAAGTATGTGTTTGTCTGTTAGGTGTACAGTACTGACATTCTGGAGCAGCTTCTCCTTTAAGTAAATGTCCATAGGTAAGTCTAGTGTGCCCGATACGACATCTTGTGTAGATAACTTCATTCTTTCTAATTGATTTTTTCCCCCCTATTATAGGATGGATTTCAAAGAGTTTGTTATTCGGGCACTGATCCCATTATGCTTGCCATTTTCCTTGGATACATTTGTTTATTTGTGATTTTAAGTCTGAAGGTGGGATTTTGCACTCTTTAATTTAACTCTACTAGGAGCGCTGTTTTGGCGACTTTGTCTGCTTTCTCATTTCCAGGTATTCCAGCATGTGCTGGGATCCAGCAGAAAACTATATTATAGAAGTTTCTCTGTAGTTCATTTACTTTGATTAAGATGTCAATAATGATGATATGATGCTCCAGTTTAAAGGATTTTAATGCTTGTAGGCAGGATTTTGAGTCAGTAAAAATTAATAAAATTGTGTTCTTTAGCTTTTTTCAATTTGTTCCAAAACCCACATCAAAGCCCGTGCTTCAGCTGTAAGAACTGAGCTTTGGTCTGGAATATGGATGCCATACTGTAATTGCCCAATAACTACTGCTGCAGAAACATGACTGTCTATTTTTTATCCATCGGTGTATATAGGTCTATGTGATGGGTATAACGTTTCTTATGCCAGCAACTTGTTGCTGATATGTTTGTGGGAAAGTGTTTGCCTTCTTATTATTGGTCAGTTTCAAATTGACGCTCAGATTATTTAGCTTCCATGGTGGAACTGGACAGATAAAAGTCTGGGTGATGGTGTCAAGGTTTAGATTTAGAGTTTCAACATGTGGTCTGATGCGTAAACTCCTGGAAGATAAAATGGTCTGATATATTTGGTCTGGCCTCAAGGTTTAGATTTAGAGTTTCAAACATGTGGTTGTCTGATGTACTCCAAATGGTCTGATATATTTGGTCTGGCCTCAAATAAAATGCAGATGTTGAGTTTGGAAGATTGGTTTAAATGCTGGATTGTGCTGTTTTGGCCTTTATTTTTACTGCATACTGGAAGAGAGACAATTTCAGGCGTCTAATGTAAAAAATTCGCCTCAGCGTATAAGCTTCGGACACAGGTGAAGTTTAAGTATAACTTTCTTGCTGAGTCTATAGCCTATACTCCCATAATCCAGTCTTGTCCGTCACGCAATCCAGTCTATACAGCCTCAATAAAACAGTGTGTAGTCCGCTCTCCATTTAGTTTTTGACTCCATTTAGGGCATTTCTTGACTAGCCGATTGATAGCCTGATTGGAATGGGCCTTTCCAACCTACCGCCTTCCAACCTCCCGTCTGAGTGAACTCGGAGCCAAAATACTGTGTTGGATCTGTAATAAAGAGTCGCAACATATTACTTTCCTCAAATACCAGGACCTCTTATCCACTGACACGGGTCGCAACATATTACTTTCCTCAAACTTACAGGACCTCTTGAAAAAGTTGCCTGAAAAATTTGTCGCCTCTTACAATCAGCAAGGCTTAAAAAGTTGCCTCATTTGTGGGGCCTTCTTACATCAGCAAGGGGAATGCGTAGTTACTGGGGGACCTATTCTACCCCGGGTTCCCACAGGGGAATCGTATACGATTATTACGATTGAAGTAAATAAATAAATGCAAGATTCAGAGTGATGGCAAGTCCAGCAAGTTTAAATGTAGCTTTCTCAAAGTGGAACTATAATCACTACTTTTAGTATGAGATATATTTCTAGGTTAGAGAAAAATCATAAGATTTATTTTCTCACCAGGAAAAAACTGCTCTGGTCTGCAGTGAGCTGCAGAACCACTTCTGTGGAAAAAGTAAAGATGGCTATCCGCTGCATTTCATCTACAGACACTGCACGACACAAGAAACTAGAAACACATGCACACACAAAAATACAAGCACATTTAAACCATAAAACGATTATTTTAGAAATTCTGGAAAAGAATAAATTATTACAAATTAGAAAAATAAGGTATTCTTTTAATGTATGTGTAAATGTTTTCTTTAAAATTTCTTGACTAAAATTTTTACTGAGCTGATTAGTTTTTACTGAGCACATGAAATTTAAACAACCCTCATATATGCGTTCTCTTGTCTTTTTTGTGGCAGAATACTAAACGGTTTTTAAGGCGAGTTGATGGTATGTTGTATAAGAAGCTTATGACAACAACCACAACAGTGTAAAAGGTTTCAAAGAGGAACTACTGGTGCTGTTTGTTTACTTTTAATGTTGCACAGATACAAATATATTTTCCAGAACAATTGCATAAAAAGTTTTTGCTACATGTGGGACAGAAATGTCTCGGGATAGAAAGGACAGACTTGCATGTGTAATTTAATCAAGAACTTAATACTATAGTAAGAACACTTTGCCTGAACAAAACCCAATAAACACACCTGTACTTGCAGTGGAGCAGCGTGATATGCTCCTGGTGGCTGTGTCCTCCTGGTGCGTTAACAGACACAGTAAGAGTCTGGGGAGCATTTTCTTCACTGGCATACTCTACTACCAGAATGTATTCACCGGGTAAAGGTACTCGACCACGCAGTTGCACATTGAGCTGAGCAAACACACATATGTAATAAGAGAAAACTATGCCTATAACCTAGATATGCAATATTACAAAGGGAGGTTCTAGTGGTGGAGGTTAGCCTCTTACATTTACGGCATTTGGCAGACGCCCTTATCCAGAGCGACTTACATTTATCTCATTTATACAACTGAGCAATTAAGGGTTAAGGGCCTTGCTCAGAGGCGCAGCAGAGGTGGCTTGGTGGAGCTGGAAATCGAACCCACAATCCTGGGTTGGTAGTTTAACACCAGTTTAGTAACACCATATAATATCCTCTAAACTTACATTATTGCCAGTGCAAACAGCCATGCCAGGATGCCGAGGTGTAATCTTCTCAACAGAGCACATTCTGGGGAGATGATTATCTGCTCTGCAGCTGGCATCCTTGCCAGAGAGAAATGGGAACTCATCCAGAGGCAGGTGCTTATACAGCAAACAACTACACACAGCAAAACAAAAAACTGCCATTAATATTTCCTCTAAATCAATGGGTTTTAGATAAGACCACTAGAAATATATTATAAGCATGTAAGATGTTAACTAAATAATAATACATACTTGCACCAGATATTAATGTGTGCCAAAAAAACTTTAGAGCAATAACATTCAAACCACTGACAGATGAAGTGAATAACAACTTTATACACCTGTTCAAGGGTAGGATTAATCAACAAGTAAACAGTTTTTGAATTCGATGTGTTGGAGGCAGGAAAATTGGTTAAGTATAGGAAACCTAGTGACTTTGACAGAGGCCAAATTGTAAGTATTCCCAAAGGTTTTGTGTGGTGTTTCCAGTTAGTATGTACCAAAAGTGGTACAAGGAAGAACAAACAGAAAACCAGACAAAAGGTTACAGGAGCTATAAGACAGCCACTGTAGCACAATTTGCCAAAAGAAAATCTAAGTAGCTCTGATAGAAAAATGTTAAAACACATAGTGTGTCAAGGCGTGCTGCATATAGGCCTGACAGAGTTTATGCATTCTACAAAACTGTAAAAACTGTTCAGGAACAGAAGTGCTGACCTACAAGTTTTTACAAAGTTTGTGGTCTACAAATTCCTTGGATCTTAATTTAATTTGTGGGGTATGCTTTATGAATAAAATTGAGCCATTGAGGCTTCAGCTAAAAAATTATAGGATCTCAAAGTCTGCTAACCTACCCCAGCACAGAGGTGTTGTAGTCCATGGCTCAAAGTTTCAGAACGATAAGGGTGGGAAAAGAAAAAGCTATAGGATATGGTTTTAATTATGAGGCTGATCTGTTAAGTAGAGCAGGTATAATAATTGCAATTAGGAAACAAAAAAAACCCCCAATACATTTGTGCCAAATATATTGAGTTTTCTGCGACGCATGTTTGCTACTGACTTCTGATTGGGTTCATGTGTTGGGCTGTATGTACAGGGTTCAGTCACTTTCAGCTGCAGAATTGGAGCTTCATAGTACGCACTCGGCAACAGCACAAGATAGTCCTGCAAAGGCAAACAGATACCGTACCATATCAATCAAGATATCATGAAAAAATATTTTGCAATTTTGTTCCATATACCAATTAAACCTGACTATTGCATAAAACATAAGATGTACATGATCATCTCGCAGTGATGTTCCGTTAAAAAAAATCACTCTAAACTATGTTGCTTGATTTTGTGTGAGAGATTTAATATTATTTGGGTTAATCTCACATGTACCTCTATTTTTTTGTTCAATTATGTCATCTACCCTGTGTAATTTGTTGGATCTATTAAAAGAATGCACCCCTACATTGAATCAGCATAGTACTTTACACACAAATAAATTGGTCATAGAATTTTCATTCTTAAATTATTGTTGCATTAAAAAATATACTACTTAAATATGTCACTTTAAGTAATTGAAGACTTTGTTCTCAAAACAAGAATAGACTGATTAAGTCCAATAGATTTAATCAAATTGCTTTGTGGACCTACTAAACAGGAATTAAACAATAATAAGAATAATGTAATAAGGGTAACAATTAATGAACAAATCAGTAAAAAAATCTAAACAACAAGGGCGTTTATTAATGTTATTATTAA
This sequence comes from Bagarius yarrelli, assembly GCA_005784505.1. Lineage (NCBI taxonomy): Eukaryota > Metazoa > Chordata > Actinopteri > Siluriformes > Sisoridae > Bagarius > Bagarius yarrelli. Next base: position 69,549 of record VCAZ01000375.1, on the reverse strand, counting down.
AATTTATAAGTGTCTATCAATTATTATCTTTTATTTTTGCATAATACAGGTCATCTCATAAACAGTTAAAACATGTCTAACTTACAATCGAGTAATAATAGGACAAATTTTACTTCTGCAAGTACTAAAAAATAAAAAATAAACATAAGCGCACCAGTAAAATGCCTTCAGCTTCAACAATGATGGTCCAAGTGCCAGGGTCAGTACAAATGGCTCGACAAAACTGTTCTGAGGTACATTTACAAACATGGGATCTGAACTGGGAGCAAAAATTATCTGTTTGGACTGTTCAGAACCTGGAGGAAGAAAGATAAACAGCAAAAACAATATTAAAGCAACATATTTTTTCATATTTTTGTGCATTAATTACTTATTTTCCGCTATTATTCAGTATAAAAGATGAATTAAAAAAGTATATCCTTTTTAAAATTTATTTTACAGAGGAAATCAGTGACCGATGAGGGCTGTCACTAGTTACTGCACTCGCCAGACATACCTCTTCTGCTGTTGGGATAGGCTGTGATTTTGCCATGAGAGACAGCAGCCTCAATGCTTACATATCTGAGGATCAAGCGTGTGAGATACATGTCCACATCATTCACGTGCACCGTCAGTTTAACTGTGCTCTGGGACAGACAAAAGTGAAGAAAGAAACAAAAGGGAGGAGGAAAGGAAAGAGTGAAATGGGAAGAGGAGGTATACAGCAGAGGTCTCTGTTAAAGACCTGGATATGGGAGAGTAAATTTGAGTCTAGCTGCCTGTGTGTTTGTACAGTAAGAGAAAAAATTATTTGATCCCCTGCTGATTTTGTACGTTTGTTCAATAACAAAGAACTCATACGTCTATAATTTAAATAGCAGGTTTATTTTAACAGTTAGAGACAGAATAACAACAAAATCATCCAGAAAAGTTATAAAATTGATTTGTATTTTATTTGTATTGTATTTTTTTATGATTTGCCCCTTCTGCCCCCTTGGTGGCAAAACACTGACACTTACAGAGGTCAGTTGTTTCAGGTTTGCACACATATCAGGTGGGATATTGATTGGAATCTGATTAAATGATTGCTTCTGTGCTTATACAGGTAACAAGCTTAAGAAAGGACCTTCCTTTGGGAGATGGGTCCTAATATTAGCTTGTTATCTGTATAAAAAGACACCTAGGAGCCAGTAAACTTGCTGATTAAAAGGGGCTTAAATGCTTACTTCACTCATTTAAATGCAAATCAATTAAATCAATTAAACTTAAAAGCATTTTTCAAATCTAGCCACAGGGGTCACAAGCTAGTGACTTTGGTGCCAGTCTCAAGCCTGGATAAATAGAGAGGGTTGTCAAACTTTGCCAAATCTAAATATGCAAATCATTTGTCAGAATTTCATACTTGTGTATTATGCCCCACAAGTAGGTTGTGAGTTAGAAGAGAAAGAGAGATTTTGGGGTGAGTTAAATGAGGTAATGGTGAGTTTTCCCAGAGGAGCGAGAGTAGCGATAGGCGCAGACTTTAATGGATATTGAAGTGAGGGGCGTTGGTGAGGGGAACAGAGGTGATGAGGAAGTGTTTGCAGGTGTAGGTTTGGAGTCAGGGAAAGGAACAGTGAATGACAGATGATAGCAGACTTTGCTAAGAGGATGGAGATGGCTGTTGTAAATACTTTTCCAGAAGAGAGAGGAGCATATAGTGACTTATAAGAGTGGAGGAAAAAGCATACAGGTAGATTACATCTTATGTAGACAAAGCAATCTGAAAGAGATTAGTGGCTGTAAAGTTGCGGGTGAGAGTGTAGCCAGACAGCATAGAATGGTGGTGTGTAGAATGAAGATGTTGGTCTGGAAAAAGAAGTGATCAAAGGTAGAGAAGAAAGCCAAGTGGTGGAAGCTGAAAAAGGAAGAATACTGTGAAGAATTAGACAGAAATTGAAACAGGCTCTGGGCGGTCAGCTAGTGTTTTTAGATAAATGCAGCAGAAGTGATCAGGGGGAGATGAAGAAAGGTGCTAGGTGTGTCATATGGAGAGAGGAAAGAAGATAAGGAGACTTGGTGGTGTAATGAGGACGTTCAGGATAGTATACAGAGGAAGAGTTTAGCCAAGAAGAAGTGGGACATGGAAAAGACTGAGGAAAGGAATAAAAGGATTTGAGGCACAGTTTAAAGAGGGAAGTGGCTTAGGCCAAGCAGAAGGCATATAATAAGTTGTACTAGGTTAGACACTAGAGAAGGACTTGTACAGGTTAGCAAGGCAGAGGGATTGAGAGGGGAAGGAAGTGCAGCAAGATAGGGTTATTAAGGATCAAGATGGAAAGGTGCTCACATGTGAGGAGAGTGTACAGAGAAAATGGAAGGAGTACTTTGAAGTGTTAATGAATGAGAAAAATTAGATGGAGAAAAGGGTAGAAAGGGTAAACAAAGTGGAGCGGGAAGTTTAAAAGATTAGTACAAACGAAGTTAGGATGGCTTTGAAGAGGATGGAAAGAGGAAAGGCGGTTCTGATGAAATACCGGTGTGTGGAAATGTCTAGGAGAGGCAGCAGTGGAATTTCTTACTAGATTGTTTAACAGGATTTTAGTGAGTGAAAAGATGCCTGAGGAATGGAGGAGGAGTTTAATGGTGTCTATCTTTAAGAAGAACAAGGGTGATGTGCAGATGTGCAGAGTTGCAACAACTCCAGAGGAATAAAGTTGATGAGTTATACAATGAAGGTATGGGAAAGAGTAGTGAAAGCTAGGTTAAGGAGGGTGGTAGATATTTGTGACCAGCAGTATGGTTTTATGCTCAGAAAGAGCACTACAGATGCAATCTCTACTGTAATAATGCTGATCAAGAAGTACAGAAATGGTCGTAGGGAACTGCATTGTGTTTTTGTAGACCTGGAGAAAGCATATGACAGGGTACCAAGAGAAGAGCTGTGGTATTGTATGAGGAAGTCAGAAATAGCATAGGAGTATGTCAGGGTGGTACAGGATAGGTATGAGAGGAGCAGGACAGTGAGGTAAGGTGTGCAGTAGGTCAGACAGAGAAGTTTGAAGTGGAGGTGGGACTGCATCAGGGATCAGCTCTGAGCCCCTTCTTGTTGGCTGTGGTGATGGATCAGGAATCTCCTTGGACAATGATGTTTGCAGATGACATTGTGATCTGTAGTGAGAGCAGTGAGCAGGTGGAGAAAACCTAAAGAGGTGACGGAAAGTCAGTCGTAGCAAGACTGAGTATATGTGTTTGAATGAAAAAGAGGGACGTGGAACAGTGAGATTAGAGGGTAAAGAGGTAAGGCAGGTACACGAGTTTAAGTACTTGCGGTCGACAGTCCAGAGCAATGGAGAGGTAAAGAAGCGAGAATGGGTGGAGAAATGTGTCAGGAGTGATGTGTGACAGGAGAATATCAGCTAGAATCATGGCGAACGTGTACAAGACAGTGGTGAGACCAGCTATAATGTATGGTTTAGAGACAGGTGGCAAAGCTGGAAGTAGCAGAGCTGAAGATGTTGAGGTTTTCTTTGGAAGTGACAAGGTTGGACGAGATTAGAATGAGTGGGACAGCTCAGGTTAAATGTTTTGGGGAAAAAGTCAGGGAAGCCAGATTAAGGTGATTTAGACATGTACAGAGGAGGGATAGTAAATATATTGGTAGGAGAATGTTAGAAATGAAGCTACCAGGCAGAAGGCAAAGAGGAAGACCAAAGAGGAGGTATATGGATGCAATAAAAGATGACATGAAGTAAGTGGGTGTGAGTGAAAAGGATGTGGAGAATAGGGTTAGGTGGAGATGATTCGCTGTGGTGACCCCTAAAAGGGAACAGCTGAAAGGAGAGAAAGTTTTTGTTTTCTTACTTTTAGAATGGATATACCATTAAAATTATAGACTGATAATTTCTTTGTCAGTGGGCAAACATACAAAATCAGCAGGGCATTAAAATATTTTTTTCCCCTCACTGTATTAAGTCCTTGGTGCAGGTTTGGAACCGAGACAACTGTGCCAATAAAAGCAAGTCTAGGTTTTAGAAAATCTGTTTATGTGTATGAGAGCAAGCACACCTGAGAACCAGGAACAGGAAGCAAGCAAAGGAAAAGAAAAAGAGGACCATGGGACATAAAGGTGGAAAAAGTGGGACTCACAGTTGCTGCATAGGAATTTCCATCTGTCCTCCATCACAGAGATACGCCCCAAACTGTCTGTGCCTCCACGATTAACATAGCGCAACAACACATGAAAAAGATCTGGAGAGCCGACCACCACCTCCACCATCACCAGTGGCTACGGAGTGGGAAAGCATGCAAAATAGAAAGCAATAGAGCAAAAACGGAAAGAAAGCACAAAAGCAAATCCTTTTCTTACAACCACCACCGGCACGACAACATAAACCCAAAAGCAGCTTTAAGTAAACAGTAAATTGCAAGCAAATCCAAAGTATATTTTAATAATGACACCAACTTCAATTCTTAGAAAGTGAACTGCAAGTGTTACACATGCATAGGACCTTCTAAATGCATGGCTCGCAATGTTTTTACATTCCTAGTAGTCCTTAGGCACTTTTCAGTTTTTGGTAATTTAAAATAAATTTAAGTAGACCAAATAAAAAAAAAGAGATTAAATTCAATGTAAAATATTGTATAGGAGACAAACATTAATTAAAAGCATTTTCAAAAAAACCAATGGTATAAAATTAATTTACAATCATTAATACAAATATTTGGTTTTAACTGAACATTCCGTTCCAGATGTCAGCAGTTTTTGGCAACTGTTTCACTGCATATACAATCTCTATCAAGTTTTTTAGTTGCTGCATGAGATCACTTATGTGAGGTAATGACTGAAAGGACAATGTCAGAGGAATTGGTGAGCAACAGCTCCAGAGCGTCACTGAGAAATACAGTGTAAAATCAGTAGAGAAGAATGGGGTAAATTGAGCATAGGGGTAAGAAAACCATCCCTCATTTCCAAGAAAGGATAAAAAAAATTATTTATGTGACAGCATTTAAAGGCAGAGGTTACTATTCTTCACAGTGTGTGGATAAGGTTGTCAAAAGCAAGTGTCTAGAAAGATTCCTGAAAACTGCAGCTCAGAAGTGTCCAGGTATTGTTGTGTTGAACGACAGTTTTTATGACAGCCTAGACCGCTAAAGAGGAAGCTCTTATATTAATTATTGTTGATTTTGTTAATGCCAAATTTGCAGAGAAAAATTAACTAAATTAGTTAGGTGGAAAAAATTTATAAAACTGAATTTGAAGCAATATTCCTTAAAAGAGGCTGCACAACTTATGGATCTGATCAGCGGCCAACGTTTACTTTCAACGAGAGAGATGAGGCTGTTACCGTGGCAAGTAAAGGTATGCTAACCTTTTGTAATGTTATAGTTTTTAAGAAATGTGTCATAAAAAGTGATCTGATCATCATCCAAGTCAAGGGTATTGACAAATATAATGTGTCTTTAATAATAGCAACATTTTTTTGATCTTTCATGTCTTCACTGAAAACAACCAAAAATACCTCATAGTGCTTGTAGAAAAAAAAAGTATGTGAAGCTAATTGGAGTTAGGTTATGGCACACCTGAAGTCTTGTTAAGATAATAAGTTTGGAGGTATGGACTACAGCTACTTTGACCCCCTCAAACACTTGGAGTTTTCAGGATAAGTCAAGAATGTCTGTACGTCAGCTGAAACTGTGTGAACTGTGTTTAAAGTCCACAACAGAATGGCTTCAGAAAAACTAAATCCGCCTTTCGAAGTGGCGAAGTCAGAGCCAAGACCTTAACGAAATAGAGATGCTATGGATTGACTTGAAGGCAGCCATACACATAAGGCTTCCAAAGATGTGACGGTCTGATCTGCAGCTTTTTTGTGTGTTATTATTTTAGACACATTATGTTTGTCAATACCCTTGACTAAAATGAAGATCAGATCACATTTTATGAGAAATTTATTCAAAAAAACATGAAATTCCAAAAGGTACACATACTTTTTCTTGCCACCGTATATTGAAAGAGGATGTTGTAAAGAAACTATCAAAACATTTCTCTGTGGAAGTACAGCAAAGAGAAAAGCAACTGGTATTCTTTTCTGACTGGAACACCAAATAGCAAAGATTAGGACCTTCATTAATTTTTTTTTTGTTTTACAAGCTTAAAAGGCAAGAAAATGGATTTAAGTCTATGTGTCTTGTTTGATCTTTAATTGCCTTTGCTGTATTTAGTGGTTTCTTACTGTTTTCCTTGACTATGTGAATAAAATAAAAAGCTTTTACCTTAAAGCTTTTTTGGCTTAACTTAACTACTCAAAGGCTCATGGTGTCACAAGACCAACTTTTTTTTGTATATCTATATATGAATAAATTTCTTTATTCTTATAAGTTATCAAAGAGCCGGTGGTTATAGAATAAGTAAAAACCCTGTACTTTTGTTTACTTTTAGTGTCAGGATTGTCAGACCAAAACTGTTATTTAGACATGTTATAATGACGTAGAATGTAAAAAACACAGTTTTTACGATCACATATTAAAAGTGAAACTAAAAAACGAGAGCACATTTAAATGCATATTTAATGGTTCCCCGATGCCTAAAATTACAGCATAACTACCCAACTATATTTTGAGAGAATGCAAAAGCATTGAAATATATTTTTCCTCTCTTCAAATCAATTAATTTACAAAAAGACATTTTTGTTCTGTGGTCTGTGCTAAATCTCTCACCTGAATAGTGGACATCTGAGCATAGCCTCTCCAGCTGAAGTCCTTGAATTCTAGCGGATTATAGCCAAAACGCACCGGCCGCCCATCCAATGTCGTGCCTTCTTCTACCTCAAACTTCAAATGGTGCAGATCAGGAAAATAGTGATCTGAACGCGGACTACGAAACAAACACAGCAGTATGTAGCTTCAAGATGAAAAACTTTTACATAATATAGGTCAGAAAATAAAGATTTAGACTTACTGGTTGCATTTGGGTCCCTCCACATTGGGTCTGCACCTACACCTGCCTTTTCTTTCCTCACATGACAGAATAGCAGAACCGCCAATGTCACAATCACAACCTGGACAGTCAAAGGGGCAGGTTATAGGGCAAAAACTTCATATCAAAGCATTTTTAATCTAAAATTAATCTTACCCTGGCACCCAAAGTAGTTGTTATTGCTCAGATTGAAGTAGCCGTCCTTACACACCGCACATGTTCCACTGCACACGTTGGGCTTGCAATAGCACTGTCCAGTACTCTGATGAAACACACACAACCTACAGCTTATAAAATGTCATAATTAGCCCTACCTCATAGTGAATGTAGGGTGTAGAGCTTTCTGGATGGACAGGAGATGGGTCAAGCCACAAGTAATATGTGATGATTTCAAGCTTTGTCTTTTTTCTGTGGCTTTACTGTTCCATTATGCTTTTAGTGACTACCATAATTTGTTGGGAAGAGTGAGACAGAATGCAAGTCAAAAATGGAGTTAGGATGTCTCTAAGGCCAACCATAATACCCTAATTTTGTGTAGCCAGATCCTAGAATGACAGCAAACATTCTGGCTTTTTAAGTCAGCATGTATTGATCAAGTACGCATCTAACTTGCATGTAAATTTTGTTCTGTACTGGAGGATCTTCGAGCCAGGCCTCATCTCAGGAAAAAAGTTCAAGATGGAACAGGAGGCGCAAAAGGTAACTCGTTTTTATATTTTGTGCATCGGCAACAAATTATGATGAATTATTGCTATAAAAGGGAAAATAGCATAAACTAGCAGAAGATGACATTAAAATAACTCTACATTACACTACATGCAATATCGTATAATAGCTTCTTATAATACATGCAATTTAAACCATTAACAGGCTATTTTTAACTGATTTTTGTTAAGGGGAAGGGTGGCTCAAATGGTTAAGGTGCTGAGTTGTTAATCTGAAGACCAGAAACACCTGGGTGTTTACACCACCCTTAACCCCTCCTGCTCCAGGGGCGCTGTATCATAGCTGACCCTGCACTCTGACCCCAACTTACTAAGATGGGATATGCGAAAAATGCATTTCATTGGCTCTGTACACGTACCTAGCACAATGAATTGAATATACTTATACTTATTAAATGATTGCTAGAACAGGGGTTTGCCAAACTCTGTCCTGAAGTGTCCTGGATGTGTTCTACCTAGTTTAGCTCGAACTTCCCTTAACACACCAGCATGTAAGCTAAGTAAATCCTTTATTAGCCATTGTGTTTGAGTAGGGTTGGAGCTAACCTCTGCAGGACACTGGCCCTTCAGGTTGGAGTTTGGTGACCCCTGTGCTCTATAATAAGTGTGGGAAGTGGTGGCTTAGTGGTTACGGTGTTGGACTGATACCAGAAAGATCGGGGTTCGATTCCCAGTACTACCAAGCCACCACTCTGGGCCCCTGTCTCTCAGCTGAAAGAATTTTGCATTGAGTTGTGGGGCAAACTTTCCTGATGTTAGAGACTGGTAGATGGCTACAAGAAGCGTCTCAATAAAGTTATTTCAGCCAAAGGGGGTAACACTAGCTATTAAGGGGTAGGGTGTCCTAACTTTTGACTCAGTTAGAATACACATTTTTGTTAAAATTATTTGTCTAATGAGTAAACCAATTTTAAACCTGAAGATTGTAGATTTGATTCCCAGATTCACCAAGCCACCACTGTTTTGGCCCTGAGCAAGGCCCTTAACCCCTAATTGCTCAGTTGTATGAATGAGATAAATGTAAGTTAATATATATATATAGATATATAGATATTATATATATATCTATATATCTATATATATATATATAGTCATATATATATAGCCATATGTATATATATATAATATATATATATATATATATATATATATATATATATATATATATATATATATATATATATATATATACAAAAAAAAAATATATATATATATATATATATATATATATACATATATATATATACATATATATATATATATATATATCTTATATATATATATATAAATAAAATTATGAAAAAAATAAAAAATAAAATGTACAGTCATGGAATGAATTCGACTCTTTTGTATCCAGCGAGGCTTCGTATAATGACCAAAAAAAAGGAGAAACCTGTGACTGAGATAAACACGTGCAGTGGGCAGAAATGCGATAATCAATGACATCTGGAATAGGCCGTTCAGTTAGAACCAAAGATTTGTATTGATATTTGTAGTTTGATTATTTTAATAGATACACACAACAAGGCTGCTTCCTTTCGCCCTTATTATTTGCATTGGCTATAGAACCACTGGATATTTGGCTGCGAGGCGAGGAAATGTTTGATAGCATTATTAGATTGGTAACTAATTATAAACTGTCCCTCTATGCAGATGACCACCTTAATATATGACAAACCACACTACTGCCAATCCTCAATTTTTATTTGTTTGGCAAATTTTTTTTGGTTACAAATAAGAATTTTTAAGTGAGTTAGATGAGCTAACTGTGAGAACAGACTTTAATGGACATGTTGGTGAGGGGAACAGAGGTGATGAAGTGTTGGGCAGGTTTGGAGTCAGGGAAAGGAGCAGTAAAGGACAGATGATGACTTTGCTAAGGGAATGGAGATGGCTGTGGTAAATACTTTCCAGAAGAGAGAGGAGCATATGGTGAGTTATAAAAGCGGAGGAAGGAGCACACAGGTAGATAACATCTTATATAGATAAAGCAATCTGAATGAGATTAGTGACTGTAAAGTTGCGGGAGAGAGTGTAGCCAGACAGCATAGAATGGTGGTGTGTAGGATGAAGATGTTAGTCTGGAAGAAGAAGAGATCAAAGGTAGAGAAGAAAGCCAGGTGGTGGAAACTGAAAAAGGAAGAATACTGTGAAGAATTTAGACAGGAGTTGAAACAGGTTTTGGGGGGTAAGTTAGTGTTTTTAGATGAATGGCAAACTACAGCAGAAGTCATCGGGGAGACAGGAAGAAAGGTGCTAGGTGTGTCATATACAAGAAGGAAAGAAAATAAGGAGACTTGGTGGTGGAATGAGGAAGATCAGGATAGTATACAGAGGAAGAGGTTAGCCAAGAAAAAGTGGGACATGGAAAGAACTGAGGAAATAGAAAGGAATACAATGATTTGCGGCACAGAATGAAGAAGGAAGTGGTAAGGCCAAGCAGAAGGCATATGATGAGTTGTACACTAGGTTAGACACTAGAGAAGGACTTGTACAGTTTAGCAAGGCAGAGGGATCGAGATGGGAAAGATGTTCAGCAGGTTAGGGTTATTAAGGATCGAGACGGAAAGATGCTCACAAGTGAGGAGATTGTACAGAGAAGATGAAAGGAGTACTTTGAAGTGTTGTTGAACAAGGAAAATGAGAAGGAGAAAAGGGTAGAAGAGGTAAACAAAGTGGAGCAGGGGGTTCAAAAGATTAGCACATGCAAAAATAGGATGGCTTTGAAAAGGATGAAAAGAGAAAAGGCGGTTGGTCCTGATTGTTGTGTTTTTTTAGATCTGGAGAAAGCATATGACAGGGTACCAAGAGAAGAGCTGTGGTATTGTATGAGGAAGTCAGGAATAGCAGAGAAGTATGTCAGGGTGGTGCAGGATATGTACGAGGGAAGCAGGAGAGCAGTGAGGTGTGCAGTAGGTCAGACAGAAGAGTTTAAAGTGGAGGTGGAACTGCATCAGGTATCAGCTCTTAGCCTCTTCTTGTTTGAGGTCAGGCAGGAATCTCCTTGGACAATGATGTTTGCAGATGACATTGTGATCTGTGAAAAACCTGAAGAGGTGGAGGTTTGCTCTGGAGAGAAGAGGAATGAAAGTCAGTCGTAGCAAGACAGAATACATGTCTTTGAGTGAAAGGGAGGGAAGTGGAACAGTAAGATTACAGAGTGAAAAGGTGAAGAAGGTACAGGAATTCAAGTACTTGGGGTCGACAGTCCACAGCAATGGAGAACAAGAACAAGTACAGGCAGGTTAGAATAGGTGGAGAAATGTGTCAGAAGTGACGTGTGACAGGAGAATATCAGCTAGAATTTAGGGGAAGGTGTACAAGACAGTGGTGAGACCAGCTATCATGTATGGTTTAGAGACAGTGGTGCTAAGGAAGAGACAGGTGGCAGAGCTGAAAGTAGCAGAGCTGAAGATGTTGAGGCTTTCTTTGGGAGTGACGAGGTTGGACAGGATTAGGAACAAGTTCATCAAGGTACATTCTTCCTCTATATGTGCCTGACACAGTTTAGTGCAATGCAAAATTCTTCACTAATGCCAAATTAGTCAAAATATACCTAGACAGAAGTAACACTTGCAATAGGTGCAACAATCCCCAACAAATCACACTGACTGACAGAGTTTTACCATATCAGTCACCCCAAACCCCTTTTACAGCTATGTTCAGAATTTCTTATAAGCCAAATTTTCCTTCTTATAAGCCTCATTTATATGACAGATGGATTACAGTAAATTCTTAAAGTTAAAAAAAAATCGAATTTTCAATAAAAAGGTTTCCTTGTTAAATTATATTGATACTATTAAATATTAGTATTAACATTTTCTTCTTTGTTGTTTTTTGTGCCCTTTATCGTTTTTGCACATTTATAGTATTATTTAACAGTCTTACTTACAGTATTGTGTGTTTGGGAGGGGGGGCTGGGGGAGAAAAGCTTAGTTATGTGGCTCTAAGTTCTTTGTATATAAAGGATGTTGTATCTGCATAAAATTCCAATAAATATATTTTGGGGAAAAAATAAACAACACTTACACACGCTGGGAAGTCTGACAGAATCCAACCAATCGGAGTGACTTTCAAGATTGTAGTATGTACTATTCACTATTCTATTAGATATTCTGTCAGGGTTTATGGGTATGATGTCTGTGGTGAGGGTATTCACAACCTAACGCTGATATTTTACACATTATCCATCATGATGGTATACACGTGTTTTTAAAAGCCAGTGAACTCACTTGACCACACTCTGCCACTTCACTCACTGTCCCTGCAGTATTACACTCACAGCCTGAAAAACACAGCAAGCTTGGTCTTATTACAATGCTTCACAGTCAAAAAATCACTAAAATAAGTGTTATATTTTTAAAAAATTGCTAAAAAATGTTTCTTACTTGAACACCCAAACACAGTATCGGGTGACAAGTTCCAGTAAAGAGGCTTGCATCTGTCACAGGCCACACCCTCCACGTTGGGTTTACACTCACAGGAGCTCTAAGGAATATGTGGGGTTAATAAATCATGTTTTTATAGCAACCTAAAATAGTATGCTATACACTAAAGAATACTAGACACATAACTTTGTCAAACACATTTTATGATTTCTTACCATTGTAAGCAAAATCTTGTTCTCCATAGAGCCAGCAGAATTACACACTCCAGCTAAATGAAAGAGAAAAAAGAGAAATGAATAATAAGTAAGACTACGTAAAACTGTGTGAGCTAAGCCCCGGCATTCTGTAAGCGAAATTACCTTGGCACAGAGGAAAGCTGTAAGATCCAGAGCTGCATGAGTCACACCTCTGACCCACTACATTGGGTAGACACACACACTGCCCTGACACCAAATCACACACACTGAACTGAGAGCCTTCCACTGAGCACCGACAGGCTGGCAACAAGACAGAGATGGATATCAGTATCATATACTTACAAAATCAAATTGTGCATTATTTGAAAGCTGTTATTGGGATGTAGTGCTAGGTTTTTAAATGACATTATTGTATAAAGTATACAGTATACAGTATACCCCTTTATATTTTTGCTAATGGTCACAATACTATAAATAATATAGTTAAGGTTATATGTTTACATCCCTCTTGCGGAACTTGGTATACTTTAATCCTAAATATTGCAGCTGGATTTTTTTAGTTCAATGTATCAACTATCTGTCTATCAAACAAGACATGTTTATTATATGCTTGATATTAAATACTGGATAATCAACAACTGTGTTATGTTTTGGGAAAAGCATATATATGTGTGTATACATATATACACACACACACACACACACACACACACACACACACACACATATATATATATATATATATATATATATATATATATATATATATATATATATATATACACATACATACATACATACATAATACATATATACATACATATATATATATATACACTGCTCAAAAAAATAAAGGGAACACTTAAACAACACAATGTAGCTCCAAGTCAGTCACACTTCTGTGAAATCAAACTGCCCACTTAGGAAGCAACACTGATTGACAATCAATTTCACATGTTGTTGTGCAAATTGAATAGACAACAGGTGGAAATTATAGGCAATTAGCAAGACACCCCCAATAAAGGAGTGGTAACTGCAGGTGGTGACCACAGACCACTTCTCAGTTCCTATGCTTTCTGGCTGATGTTTTGGTCACTTTTGAATGCTGGCGGTGCTTCCACTCTAGTAGTAGCATGAGACGGAGTCTACAACTCACACAAGAGGCTCAGGTAGTGCAGCTCATCCAGGATGGCACATCAATGCGAGCTGTGGCTGTCAGCGTAGTGTCCAGAGCATGGAGGCGCTACCAGGAGACAGGCCAGTACATCAGGAGACGTGGAGGAAGCCGTAGGAGGGCAACAACCCAGCAGCAGGACCGCTACCTCCGCCTTTGTGCAAGGAGGAACAGGAGGAGCACTGCCAGAGCCCTGCAAAATGACCTCCAGCAGGCCACAAATGTGCATGTGTCTGCTCAAACGGTCAGAAACAGACTCCATGAGGGTGGTATGACGGCCCGACGTCCACAGGTGGGGGTTGTGCTTACAGCCCAACACCTCGCAGGACGTTTGGGCATTTGCCAGAGAACACCAAGATTGGCAAATTTTTTTGCCACTGGTGGGCCCTGTGCTCTTCACAGATGAAAGCAGGTTCACACACTGAGCATGTGACAGACGTGACAGAGTCTGGAGACGCCGTAGAGAACGTTCTGCTGCCTGCAACATCCTCCAGCATGACCAGTTTGGCAGTGGGTCAGTAATGGTGTGGGGGTGGCATTTCTTTGGAGGGAGGGCCGCACAGCCCTCCATGTGCTCGCCAGAGGTAGCCTGACTGCCATTAGGTACCGAGATGAGATCCTCAGACCCCTTGGGAGACCATATGCCCGGTGCGGTTGCCCCTGGGTTCCTCCTAATGCAAGACAATGCTAGACCTCATGTGGCTGGAGTGTGTCAGCAGTTCCTGCAAGACAAAGGCATTGATGCTATGGACTGGCCCGCCCGTTCCCCAGACCTGAATCCAATTGAGCACATCGGGGGGGACATCATGTCTCGCTCCAGGTCTGGGAGGAGATCCCTCAGAAGACCATCCGCCACCTCATCAGGAGCATACCCAGGGCGTTGTAGGGAGGTCATACAGGCACGTCGACACACACTACTGAGCCTCATTTTTGACTTGTTTTAAGGGACATTACACATCATAGTTGGATCAGCCTGTAGTGTGTTTTTCCACTTTAATTTTGAGTGTGACTCCAAATCCAGACCTCCATGGGTTAATAAATTTGATTTTCATTGATAATTTTTGTGTGATTTTGTTGTCAGCACATTTCAAACTATGTAAAGAACAAAGTATTTAATAAGAACATTTCATTCATTCAGATCTAGGATGTGTTATTTTAGTGTTCCCTTAATTTTTTTGAGCAGTGTATATATATATATACATATATATATATATATATATATATATATATATATATATATATATACATACATACATACATACATACATACATAATACATACATATACATACATATATATATATACACTGCTCAAAAAAAATAAAGGGAACACTTAAAACAACACACAATGTAGCTCCAAGTCAGTCACACTTCTGTGAAATCAAACTGCCCACTTAGGAAGCAACACTGATTGACACAATCAATTTCACATGCTGTTGTGCAAATGGAATAGACAACAGGTGGAAATTATAGGCAATTAGCAAGACACCCCCAATAAAGGAGTGTTTCTGCAGGTGGTGACCACAGACCACTTCTCAGTTCCTATGCTTTCTGGCTGATGTTTTGGTCACTTTTGAATGCTGGCGGTGCTTCCACTCTAGTAGTAGCATGAGACGGAGTCTACAACTCACACAAGAGGCTCAGGTAGTGCAGCTCATCCAGGGATGGCACATCAATGCGAGCTGTGGCTGTCAGCGTAGTGTCCAGAGCATGGAGGCGCTACCAGGAGACAGGCCAGTACATCAGGAGACGTGGAGGAAGCCGTAGGAGGGCAACAACCCAGCAGCAGGACCGCTACCTTCGCCTTTGTGCAAGGAGGAACAGGAGGAGCACTGCCAGAGCCCTGCAAAGTAACCTCCAGCAGGCCACAAATGTGCATGTGTCTGCTCAAACGGTCAGAAACAGAAAACAGACTCCATGAGGGTGGTATGACGGCCCCCGACGTCCACAGGTGGGGGTTGTGCTTACAGCCCAACACCTCGCAGGACGTTTGGCATTTGCCAGAGAACACCAAGATTGGCAAATTCGCCACTGGTGCCCTGTGCTCTTCACAGATGAAAGCAGGTTCACACTGAGCATGTGACAGACGTGACAGAGTCTGGAGACGCCGTAGAGAACGTTCTGCTGCCTGCAACATCCTCCAGCATGACCAGTTTGGCAGTGGGTCAGTAATGGTGTGAGGTGGCATTTCTTTGGAGGGCCGCACAGCCCTCCATGTGCTCGCCAGAGGTAGCCTGACTGCCATTAGGTACCGAGAAGAGATCCTCAGACCCCTTGGGAGACCATTTGCCGGTGCGGTTGCCCCTGGGTTCCTCCTAATGCAAGACAATGCTAGACCTCATGTGGCTGGAGTGTGTCAGCAGTTCCTGCAAGACAAAGGCATTGATGCTATGGACTGGCCCGCCCGTTCCTCAGACCTGAATCCAATTGAGCACATCGGGGACATCATGTCTCGCTCCAGGTCTGGGAGGAGATCCCTCGGGAGACCATCCGCCACCTCATCAGGAGCATACCCAGGCGTTGTAGGGAGGTCATACAGGCACGTCGACACACACTACTGAGCCTCATTTTGACTTGTTTTAAGGACATTACATCATAGTTGGATCAGCCTGTAGTGTGTGTAGTGTTTTTCCACTTTAATTTTGAGTGTGACTCCAAATCCAGACCTCCATGGGTTAATAAATTTGATTTTCATTGATAATTTTTGTGTGATTTTGTTGTCAGCACATTCAACTATGTAAAGAACAAAGTATTTAATAAGAACATTTCATTCATTCAGATCTAGGATGTGTTATTTTAGTGTTCCCTTAATTTTTTTTGAGCAGTGTATATATATATATACTATATATATTATATTATATATATATATATATATATATATATATATATATATATATATATATATATATATATATATATATATATATATATATATAGTATGTCACAGAAGTGAGTACACCCCTTACATTTCTTGTATATATTTATTATATCTTTTTATGTGAAAACACTAAAGAAATGAAACTCTGCTACAATGTAAAGTAGTGAATGTACAGTTTGTGTAACAGTATAAATTTGCTGTCCCATCATCCCATCACATAAATTACATAAAAAGATATAATAAATATTTACAAGAAATGTAAGGTGTGTACTCACTTCTGTGATTTTATATATATATAGATATATATATATAAATATATATATAGAGATATATATATAGATATAGATATATATATATATATATATATATATATATATATCGTGGTTTTTTTTTAACTGGGAGTGCATACTGGGTGATTAAGAAAATTCAGAGAAAGTGTCTGACTTACGGGAGCAGACGGGGTAACTGTAGTATCCCAGCGCACACGACTCACATCTGGGGCCGCTGTAGTTGTGTTTACAGCCGCACTGCCCCGCCGCATTGCAGCTAGAGTCTAGGGATGTCTTTGGGTCACAGGTGCACGCTGGCAAAAAGAGTCATAGAGGATTGACACATCTACAGCACAGGGTTACAACTTGTATTAAGAGATCAAGTTTGCCAAAATCACTTTGCTTTTCCACTTTTTTTTTTCTTTATCCGTTCAAAACGTCACACCACTAGATGAGTTCTGGGTAATATCCTTAAGAAAGTGGGAAATAAGGGCACATGTAGGCTGGGGCAAAGAAGCTTATCAGTGAATTAGGACATTCTATGCACGTGCAGTGAGATTAGACACTAATGTTTGGTGAGGAGATCTGTGGTGCAGTTAATGTTACAATTCATTTTAAAGGTGTTGAGTGAGGTTGAGGTCAAGAACACAAGTTATTCAGTCAGAACCCACAATGTCTTTATGGAGCTCACAGGCTTTTGTGCAGTAAGATTGTCATGCTGGAACAGTGTTTTGTGCTTAAATTCATTAACAGAAAGAGAATGCTACAGCATACAGAGACATCTTAAAAAACCATGCGCTTCCAACTTTATGAAACATTTTGGGACTTATTATGTAAGTGTGCTCGATGAAGTGTCTGCAAAGCTTTGGCCAGAGAGTTTAAGTTTTATCAGTGACCTTGTGTAATATGTGCGTCATGCGTCATTGTAAAGAAATTCCCCCAAATTCCCTAAATACAGGTGTTCTAACAACGATGCAGCATCGATGTTAGCCGATACTATGACAGTTCTTCTGCTGTGCCTCTTGTTTTCCATTGGCATTATTTGACCATCAGCTGATTAGACATCTCTGATTCAAACGTCACATCTATCCAATTACCTGCTTAATTGTTTTAATGTTTCTTTTGGGCGAGTGGGGCTATTTATTTTGTTCATGCTAAAATAAATTTAAAATAAAAAATTATCTGTTAAATCCGAGGCCCTTAAGCCAGCTGGGGGCCCCTATGCTTCACCCTAAACAAGCCTGTGCATTAATCCATGCCTGTTTACAGTTGTGTGTTCTTACCCTTACAGTTTGGATAAGAGTGAATGCCAGAAAGGCACTCATCGCAGTGAGGGCCTGTAAAATCTGGCCGACACAAACAATGGCCAGATAAGTCACAAACATCAGGTAGAGAACCTATAATGCTACAGCCACACACTACAGAGAGGAGAGAGAGAGAGAGAGAGAGAGAGAGAGAGAGAGAAAGAAACAGAAAGAGTGAGAATGCATGTTAAGTGTTGTCATGAACCTGGTGTTCACTGTGCAATTAAAGACACAAGTGTTTAGCATACGGACACTTGTCCCGCACTCACGCTGACACAGAGGGTAGTTGAAGTAGCCAGGAGCACACTGGTCACATGAATAGCCATGAAAGCCGGTCCTACACACACACTGTCCTGTTACCACATCACATGTCCCATCCTGACAACCTGGACCTGTGCATTGACAGCCTAGAACAAGGACAATAAATGAGATGCAGTGTTTTTTGTGTGTGTCTGGACTCATTGCTGCAAAACAACAGTCAGCTGCCTTTGTCTGTGGCTGGGATTTAATTTCCATAAATGCCCTAGAATTGTATTATAATTACAGAAAATAGCAGTAATTAACATTTTGTGCTTGTCATCAATCACTCTCAAAAAGTACTGATATAACATTAATAAAGTAATTTAGTAGCATTGTATTATAATACAGCAATTTGACAAAAATTAGTTGTTAGTGGTACATTTCGTTTGTGTATCTGTGTATGATCATATGTGTGTGTTTTCTTACGATAGCAGTTGAGACCATAGTACCCAGTAGCACAGGTGTCACAGTGCTGTCCTTTGAAACCAGGTTTACACATGCAGGTCCGTGTGTTTGGGTCTGCCTGACACGAATTCCCCTCTGTGCCTGCCGCATTACACTCACAATCTCCAGAAACATAATTAAACACACATTACTTTAGAGATTATTTCAAGCATTGACTGTCATATTATAAAACAAGACATGTAAACAAGGAGTTAACTCTTACTGATGATCTCTCCTGCAGGTCGAGCTTCTCCATTGAAATTTGTGGGGAAGTTTGGAGTGACCACTACAGCAAACACATACAAACATGTCACACATTTTAATTTATAACATTAATTAATTCAGTCTCACAGAATTGCAATCTCTAAAATAAACAACATTCATTGATTTACACTTTCATTCAAAAATCTAACATAAGAGTCTCTATTATAATCAGTACCTTTCCAGGAATAAGAATAATGTAGATGAATACTTGTAATCTCCAAAAACTCTTATCTTATGCATTGAATATAAAATATAACTAGGTAACACTACAGTATGTGTGTTTGCTGTATTGTATTTCTCCTTCATAATTTACCATTACATCACAATTACTATTATACTCATACTACTTCAACGTCAAAACTCATGAGTAGTATTAAACTGCAAAATAGCATGTTATTTTGATTTGGAAAGGACAAATTAAAAATGGACAAATTTCCACATGTAATTTACAGACCATGGACTTATCACTTGTGACTTACAATTGAAAAAACCCTAAAGAAATACATAAAATACACACACACACCATAGCAGGCTGGAAAGTTTTCATATCCCTCTGCACAAGAGTCACAGTTCTCTCCAGTGTAGTTAGGCTTACAGTAGCAGCGACCGGTCAGATCCTCACATGTGCCATCAGTGAAATCTGACTCACACAAACACTCTACACAGAGATATAAAGTAAGTGATTAGGAAAAACAACAAAAGAAAGACTTGGACAATTTTGTTTTTGTTTGCTTGCACACTTACTCGAACAGGCATGTGGTGACTCTAGAGATTGGTCAGGTGACCTGTAGTATGCTGGTTCACAGCGTTCACAGTTGTTTCCTGTAGTGTGGTGCTGCAAATACAAAAGATCGTATAATCATTACATGTCTTATAGGACTATGTTTAAGTAATAGCATGTTAGTCAATGTTAATTCTGCTTCCTTTGTTGTTTTATAAATGTATTTGTCTACCTGACAATTCATACACACTCCTCCTCCCTGGTACTGGCCCTGCATGTTTAGACTGGCTTTTCTCCGGTCTACCTCAGGGTCATAGTAACACTCAAATGAGTGTCTGTTGCAGTTACATTCTGCAGGCAGAGACACACAGAAGCATATTATTAATTACAGGGGAAGGGAAAATAGATGGAACAGTACCTTAAATGTACATCAATCTTAATTTCATTTATTTCTAAAGCACAAAAACAAAAGAAAGGTTGACCACTGTGTAACAGTAACAGAACAAAGAATAAAACAAAACTACTAGCAACAAAACAGTAGAAGCATCGCTATAAGAAACAACACTTGGTTATCTGTGAGTTTCAGTTGCATATTAACCACATTAGAAACAAAGGAATTTTAAACCAATAAGAGGTCTGAGGTGAAATGCACAATACCATCCAGTGCACCCAGTATTACCATATTACTCTATAGTAAAATGTTACTCTATTATTAAAATGTAACACACTAATGAGACGACAAATGATTTTGATGAGTATATATACTGTATATAGTTCATTATATATAGGCTCGTTATAAAAGAATTATTAGCAGAACCTGTATTAGATGCTTCTTTAAAAAAAAAAACGAAGTCACGCTGTTGATTTGTGTTGATGTCTGAAAGAGACATCTCTGCCTGGGTTTTTTTTTTTATCTGAAATTTTTTATTGCAGGTTTTAGTTCACATAAAATAAAAAAGGACAAGCACTTGCAATTACCAATAACTACAAATAAAACAGAATAAGGACCTACTTTTCATACTCTACTGTCATTATAATTTACTATAATATAACTATACAACTATTTATTTTAAATATAATAATTACACAAATATATAACATACATTTACAAAAAAACACAACAAAGACAACTGCTTTATCTGATTTTTTTTATCTGATCTCAACATAGCTCTGCAAACAGATATTGTAAAGGCTTAGTGTTTGGGGGGATTTGTGTATTTGCTACACATTTGCAGTTGATTAACATTCCACACTGGACATGGGCATAATTAATTAATGATCAATAATTGACTGTTAGGTATTTTGTCATTCATCATAGTGATGTGGACACTTCAGAGTTATTTAGATTGCTTCCTAACAGAATTGAATATTCACTTATTCTTGGGGTTTTTTTTCTAAAAAAAAATCAACTTAGTTGGTTTGGAGCTATTTGTTAAATCTTGCTATAGTATAAGCAAAATCATGCCTACACACAATATGAGGCATGACTGCAGAAAGATTTATGATTAAAACCAAAGTAGCATGACCAACAGGGGCAGTTCTGGATTTTATCCTTAAAAAGTGGAGTAACTTACGTTCACACTCGTTAGCACTGTAAGTGGTGGCTGGTTTCCATGGTAACTGGTTGAATCCAGGGCAACAGCGGTCACATGATGGGCCACAAGTGTTGTGCTGGCAGTCACACTGAAGCCTGTAATGGTAAAGAAAATTGAAAGACAGATTTTAAGTGTCAATATTTTATGTGAGCACCATTGTTATGTAGCACAGCATTAACCCTCCTGGTCATAAAATTCACCAGAGCTGCACATGTTGTTGCTGGTATCCCCAACAGGTGCTCAATCTGTTTCAGGTCTGGAGACATACTTGGCCACTTCATAACCTTTACCCTCAGCCTCTTCAGCAAGGCAAGGTTGTCATCATGGCTGTGTGTTTGGGTCGCTACCATGTTGGAAAACTGCCGTTTGGCCCAGTTCTGCTTCAGAATGTCACAGTGCATGCTGGAATCCATGTTTCCCTTAATAAATCACAGGCCAGCCATACTCATGCAGCCTCAGACAATGATGCTACCATCACCATGCTTAACTGTAGGCATGAGACAATTTTCTTGGTACTTCTCACCAGGGAGTTACCACACATGCTGGACAACATCTGACCCAAACAAGTTTATTTTAGTCTCATCAGACCACATGAAATGTTTGCAGCCCCATACCATGATGCTACCAACACCATGCTTAACTGTAGGCAAGAGACGATTTTCTTGGTACTCCTCACCAGGGGGTTACCACACATATTTGACCCAAACAAGCCTTAGTCTCATCAGACCACATGACATGTTTGTGGCCTTTCTTGTAAGCCAGCTTTAGAAAAGGCTTACGTCTGGGATGACGATCAACTTGTTTCAGTGTGCGACGTATGGTCTGTGCACTGACAGGCTGACCTCCTGCTTCTGCAACCTCTAAAGCAATACTGGCAACATTCTTGGAAAACCTTTGTATGACCCTTGCCACTGTACTTTAACTCAGTTTCAGGGTGTTACCAATCTTCTTGTAGTCTAACCCATCTTTGTGTAGAGTAACAATACTATTTCTCAAATTCTCTGGGAGTTCTTTGCCCTTGGTGCCATGTTGATAATCCAGTGGCAAGTAGGAGTGAATTGTATATAAAGCACCAAATTGTAAATGCTCTAATATAAGATACACAAACTTGTATGGTCCTATTAAGCTGACAAAGACAAACATGATGAATAGGACAAGTGGCGTTGCATGGGGAAATGATGTAAAGCTGTTATCACTTAGGGTGCCAGCTATTTTGACAAGAAGAGCTGTATGTTGAGTTATTTCAGAGGAAGGTAAATCTATACTCTTATACAACCTGCACATTGACTACTCTAAAATATATCCAAGTTTCAGTTCTATAGTATTGTCTTTGAGAAGATAATACTAAAATATTTACTAAACGATTTACAGATGCAAGGTCAAAAGCTACAGTAAGTCATGCAGTTTATGCACGAAATGTAGACACAAACACACAAAAGTATAAACACACAAAAGTAAAGCAAGAAAAACAAAAAAAAGTAGAAGAAAAAAGCAGTGAAAATAAAACATGTTTACCTAGGGGCTTTTGTGGGGGTTCGGATGAGGAGAAAACTCGGAACAGGACTAAAAAAATCCCTCCTGCCCAGGTCTCTACAATAACTTAATCTAATTAAATGTAATAAGATTACACCTAGCTGTTAGCTGGTATTTATTGCTGGTATTGGTAAATTGCTAGCTGGTATTTATTATTACTCAAGTGTTCACCTTTGAATTACAGGTGCTAGAAAACCTAAAGTGGAAATGACAGTAGTGTAATGGTTACAGGGAGCAATATCCCACTAGGCCACCAGAGGGCACCAGGACACTTCTGTGTAGTCATTTGCTTTCTGTCCGTTTTTTTCCTCGGTTTTGTGGTTAAGTTCGCTCATTCTGTCCAGGTTACTGGAGGAACACACCAGGGAGTTTGTAGACTCATTACCCTTTACTTACTTCCCAGACAGCAGCCAGTGCACTTTTTTCTTTGTTGGACTAAGCGACTAAGGCCGTTTTTTTCACCCCCTTGCTCAACTGAGGACATCACTCCGCCCTCTTCATCGGCTAAGGACGTCGTTGTCCTTTATGTTTTGCTGACGTCTTTTGGGACAAATATACAGCGGATGCTTACTAAATTTCTCTGCTTAATAAAAAGACAAAAATAATTTCCACTTGCAGCCAGAAATAAGCTTTCTAATTACAGATTTACAGAAAACCTGTCTGGTTACTGACTCCAGTATTATATTAGCTCATGTATATAATAATATCACTAGAATAGGTTATTCATTTTAGAAATACTGTTAAAATAGGAAATGTCAAAACATGATGGATGGCACACTACACCAGTAAGGAGGGCTTTAGATGGTACTAGACAGCAAATAAGATTGTGTCTCAGATGAGAAATAGTTGCATTCTGAACAGTTACTGGATCC
Source organism: Bagarius yarrelli (assembly GCA_005784505.1). Lineage (NCBI taxonomy): Eukaryota > Metazoa > Chordata > Actinopteri > Siluriformes > Sisoridae > Bagarius > Bagarius yarrelli. The sequence continues at coordinate 45,949 of VCAZ01000375.1, read as the reverse complement.
AGAAAACGTCAAAGATTTCATTTCAAGAGAGTAAGTTGTATTTTGTCAGTCCTAAAATGTAATATATGTGAAATCTCCATTTAATTGAAAAAAAATATTTTGCAGAATTGGTAACTAAATGGTAACTGAATTATATAACACCTAAACATGCTCCTTCTGTGAAATGGTCTATTTTTAAGCGAACTTGTTTTTTAATGCGTGTATAAAGATAAACTGTAGCTCAGTGAACAAAACCTTTGCAGATATTTAAATCATGTCGATGTTAAACTTTAAATATATGCTATTAAATAAGCAGAGGTGGGTAAAGTAAAGCCAATCTTAGTCCTGTGATGAACATTAACATCATATCACCTGTCATTTACAATCAAATCTCAAACACACTCAGATGTTTTTCTAACAGTAACTCTGCCTTTATTTTTCTACCTCTCAAGATCAGATCCTTAAAAAAATATATACTTTATTTTAATATTCTTGTATGTCAGTTGGTTATGTTGTACACAGCATTCATCACGTTATGAAAGACATTTTTTACCTCTTGGAGTGAAAACATAAATTAAACACACAAACATATCTGCTTAATCTTCCAGCTAAACACGCAGCAGCTTCTCGAAAGTCTCGTGACTTTTTGCGAAGCAGCCTTTGCAAAGTTTCGCAAGATTTGCAAACAACTCAAACTTATTATTTCAAAAGTCTATTGCCATTTGACAGCAACGAAAGGGTTGTGTCTTTGCTTATATTACTTAACCTTAGTGTAGCTTTTGACACCATTGATCATAATATTTTTCTTTATAGATAAGAAAAGGTAGTAGGAATTAAGAGAACGAAATCTAGCCACAGGGGTCACAAGCCAGTGACTTCGATATCAGTTCCAAGCCTGGATAAATAGAGAAGGTTGTGTCATGAAGGGCATCCGACGTGAAACTTTGCCAAATATAAATATGCGAATCATCCATCAGAATTTCATGCCGGATCGGTCGAGGCCCGGGTTAACAACGACCGCCACCGGCGCCGTTGACCTACAGGATGCTGGTGGAAATTGGGCTACTGTTTGTCAAAGGAGGAAAGGAAGAGCACACGTGAATAGACGGAAAAAGAGGAGGAAAGGCAAGTAGTGGACATGTTGGTGAGGAGAACAGAGGTGATGAAGTGTTGGGCAGGATTGGAGTCAGGAAAAGAAACAGTGAAGGACAGATGGACTTTGCTAAAAGGATGGAGATAGCTATGGTAAATACTTTTTTCCAGATGAGAGAGGAGCATTTAGTGACTTATGAGAGCGGAGGAAAGAGCACACAGGTAGATTACATTTTATGTAGACGAAGTGATCTGAAAGAGATTAGTGACTGTTGTGGTGGAAGAGAGTGTAGCCAGACAGCATAGGATGGTGGTGTGTAAGATAATGATCTTGGTATGAAAGAAGAAGAAATCAAAGGTAGAGAAGAAAACCAAGTGGGGGAAGCTGAAATAGGAAGAATACTTTGAAGAATTTAGACAGGAGTTAAAACAGGCTCTACAGCAGAAGTGAACAAACTACAGCAGAAGTGATCAGTGAGACAGGAAGAAAGGTGCTAGGTTTGTCATATAAAAGGAAGAAAGAAGATGAGGAGACTTGGTGGTGGAATGAGGAAGTTCAGGATAGTATACAGAGAAAGAGGTTAGCCAAGAATAAGTGGACATGGAAAGGACTGAGGAAAGTAGATAGGAACACAAGGATTTGCAGCACAGAGTGAAGAGGGAAGTGGCTAAGGCCAGGTAGAAGGCATATGATGAGTTGTTCACTTGGTTAGACACTAGAGAAGGAGAGAAGGACTTGTACAGGTTAGCAAGTCAGAGGGATTGATATGGGCAGGATGTGCAGCAGGTTAGGTTAATTAAGGATCGAGATGGAACAAGTAAGGAGAGTGTACAGAGAAGATGGAAGGAGTACTTTGAAGTGTTGAAGAATGAGGAACATGAGGGAGAAAATAGTAGAAGAGGTAAACAATGTGGAGCAGGATGTTCAAAAGATTAGTACATGCAGAGTTATGATGGCTTTAAAAAGGATTATAAAAAGAGGAAATGCGGTTGGTCCTGATTAGATATTGGTGGAGGTGTGAAAATATCTAGGAGAGGCAGCAGTGGAATTTCTTACTAGATTGTTTAACAGGATTTTAGTGAGTGAGAAGATGCCTGAGGAATGAAGGAAGAGTGTAATGGTGCCTATCTTTGCACATCACCCTTGTTCTTAGAGTTGCAACAACTACAGAGAAATAAAGTTGATGAGTCATACAATTAAGGTATGGGAAAGTAGTGGAAGCTAGGTTAAGGAGGGTAGTAGACATTTGTGACCAGCAGTATGGCTTTATGCCCAGAAAGAGCACTACAGATGCAATCTTTGCTCTGAGAATGCTGATGGAGAAGTACAGAGATGGTCCTAGGGAGCTGCATCGTGTTTTTGTAGACCTGGAGAAAGCATATGACAGGGTACCAAGAGAAGAGCTGTGGGATTGTATGAGAAAGTCAGGAATAGCCAGGGTGTCAGGGTGGTGCAAAAATATGTATGAGAGGAGCTGGACAGTGGTGAGGTGTGCAGTAGGTCAGACAGAGGAGTTTAAAGTGGAGGTGGGACTGCATCAGGGATCAGCTCTGAGCCCTCTCTTGCTTGCTGTGGTGATGGATTGGTTGACAGACGAGGTCAGGCAGGAATTAAGGGAACGGCCCTCACCTGGCTCAGGTCCTATTTAACCGATCGCTATCAGTTTGTAGATTTAAATGGCGATTATTCTGCATGCTCTCATGTCAAGTATACTGTCCCACATGGTTCGGTTTTAGACCCACTCCTTTTCTCTCTTTACATGCTTCCTATGGGCAACATAATTTCTAAGCATGATATTAGTTTTCACTGTTACGCTGATGACACAGTTATGACCAGATGCGAAAGGCCAGTTTAATAAAGTTCAGCAATGTGTGAATGATAAGACAGAGGTTCTGGTTCTAGGACCACATGTAGCGAGAAGTAAGCTTTCTGATCACAATGTAACTCTAGACAGTCTTTCTGTTCCATCAAGTGCAACAGTAAAAGATCTGGGTGTGATTATAGATTCCAATATCTCATTTGAAGCCCATGTAGATAATATTACCAGGACCAGCATTCTTTCATCTCAGAGAAATATCACTAAGATAAGAAATATACTGTCCCTAAATGATGCAGAAAAAATTAGTTAATGCTTTTATTACATCCAGGCTGTATTATTGTAACGCTTTACTGTCTGGATGTTCTATGTCCTCACTAGAACTAGAAGAACACTCCTATCTTATTCACACTGCATTGGCTCCCAGTGAAAAAACCCACTAATTTTGAAATACTACCCCTGACCTATAAAGCACTGAATGGTCTAGCGCCGAAGTAGAAGTACCGCCACGCCTACTTCCATCAAAGGATGCAGACTGCCCGTCAGTACCGCACATTATGAAAACTACAGCAGGGGGCAGAGCCTTTTCTTACAAAGCCCCAATGTTATGGAATAGCCTCCCAGTGAATGTTTGAGAATCAGACACAGTCTCAGTGTTTAAGTCTAGGGTAAAAATCTATTTATTTAGTCAAGCATTTGGTATAGATTTTCCTTAGAAAAAGGAGCAGATCTGGGGGGGGGACTCATGGATGTTGAATATTATGGTGATCTGGTATGTTTAGACGCTGTCTTCCCCACTCTTATTGATCACGTTGTTGATGATGACTGGTTGCTTTATATATCAGGGAGCCCTCATGTCTGTGTTCCCCCCTGGTTCTCCTTTTAGTTATGCTGTTCTAGTTAGTCTTGCCGGAGTCCTAGCTTGCACTCTTCATTATACACTTACTTAACTGTTTTCCTTCTTTCCTCCCTCTCTCGCTCTCTTTCTTTCTCTCTCTCTCTCTCTCTCTCACACTGTCGAGTAACATATACGTTACAATTGAGCTGCCAGTGATCCAGACCCCATCTCAACTCCAGACCTGTCAGACCCTTCTGTGTGACCTGCCTCCAGTTGATCATCACATCACCAGGGTGACCGAGGACGTTTCCATTCATAAAGATGCTCCAGCTGTTCTCTAAGGACTTATGGCTAAGTTGCTTACACAGTGTGGCTGCATACCAAGCAGCAGACCAAACAGCTAAGCAGCAGACCAACAGGCTAATCCGACCGTCTGCTAGCTGCACAGAGTCGTCACTCAGGGTCCATAATATTGAGACTGTGTCTGTTCCCCGAGCTATACAATATAAATATAGAAAAACCCCAAAAGTTTGCTTTAGTAATTTAATTAATATAGATATTCGTAACTCAGAGAATACTGAACACACAGCCTGCACCTCTGATCTGAAGCTAGGATTGTTAAACATTAGATCTCTTACTTCTAAAGCGCTTATGGTTAATGAAATGATCTCAGATCTGGATTTTGACATTTTATGTTTAACAGAAACATGGACTAAACCGGACGAGTATGTAGCATTAAATGAAGCTAGTCCTCCAGCTTTCAGCTACATACATCAGCCTCGACCCTAATGGTAGAGGTGGAGGCGTCGCAGTTATTTATAATAAGAATCTAACTATCGTACCGAAACACGGACGAAATTTTTTATTCATTTGAAGCTCTCTACAGTAACCTTACATCTGCAGAGACAAATAATAAGCAGAGCCAATCGATTTCTCTAGTTCTTATTTACAGACCCCCAGGACCGTACTCCGAATTTCTTAGTGAATTTGCAGATTTTCTGTCTAACCTGGTTGTCTCCGCCGATAAAGCGTTAATTGCTGGAGACTTTAATATTCATTTTAAAAAACTCAGACGACCCGCTGAGAACAGCATTTATGTCTTTACTCGACTCAGTGGGAGTAAATCAGTGTGTAATAGGACCCACTCATAAAGCAGGTCACACGTTAGATTTAATACTATCTCTCGGAATAAGTATAAGTAATATAGTAACAACTCCTCAGTGCGAAATTATTTCTGATCACCATCTTATATCGTTTAAAATGCGTCATACTAATAGTGCATCTGTAGCGCCACGCTACCGCTTTAAACGTACATTTACTTCAACTTCTGCTCAGAGCTTTATTAATTGTCTTCCAGACTTGTCTTCTGTCATTGGATCGCCGTCTGATCCAACAGAACTCGAGCAGGCGACTGAATATATAGATGCCGCATTCCGCTCTACATTAGATAATGTGGCTCCAGTTAAAAGAAAAATAATTAAAGATAAGAAACTCGCTCCATGGTATAATGAAACACAGAACGCGCTCTTTAAAACAGAGCGCCCGTAAACTAGAACGTAAATGGCGCCGAACTAGATTGTTGGTTTTCAGGCAGCATGGAAAGAGGGAATTCTAGCTTATAAAAAAAGCTCTTAGTGTAACTAGATCAACGTATCTTTCTAACCTTATTGAAAATAATAAAAATAATCCTAGATTTCTATTTGACACCGTCGCAAAATTAACTAGGAATAAGACGTCCTCAGAAACCTGCACCATAACTGCGTGCAGCAGTGAGGATTTCATGAACTTCTTTGATAATAAAATTGCAAACATTAGGCAGAAAATTAACGTTTTAAAACCAGACCTTTCGAATGATTCTGATGATCAACTAACCGCATCAGATCAGAACTTAGAAAATTTTACTCCTTTGGAAGAGAAAAACCTAATCACGCTCATCTCTTCCACAAAACCGTCAACTTGTGTGTTAGATCCGATACCAACACACTTTCTTAAACAAATTGTACCGGCAGTATCAGAACCCCTGTTGAAAATAGTTAACTCTTCTCTCAGCAGTGGGTATGTTCCTAAATCTTTTAAATTAGCAGTTATTAAACCTTTAATTAAGAAACCTGACCTTGACCAAAATGAACTGTCAAACTATAGACCGATATCTAACCTTCCGTTTGTCTCTAAAATTCTAGAGAAGGTAGTTGGCGCAACAACTGTGCTCATACTTACAAAGAAATAACATACATGAACTTTATCAATCAGGATTCAGGCCTCACCACAGCACAGAGACGGCACTGGTCAAAGTAGCTAATGACCTCTTACTGGCATCCGACCAAGGTTGTGTCTCATTGCTTATATTACTTGACCTTAGTGCGGCCTTCGACACTATAGATCACGATATTCTTCTCCGCAGATTAGAAAAATTAGTAGGAATTAAAGGAACAGCTCTTGCGTGGCTCAGGTCCTATTTAACCGATCGTTACCAGTTTGTAGATTTAAATGGTGATTATTCTGCGTGCTCCCTTGTAAAGTATGGTGTTCCACAGGGCTCGGTTTTAGGCCCACTTCTTTTCTCTCTTTACATGCTGCCTCTGGGAAACATAATCCGTAAGCATGATATTAGTTTCCACTGTTACGCTGATGACACACAGTTATACGTCTCATCAAGGCCTGATGCGAAAGGCCAGTTTAATAAAATTGAGCAATGTGTGAAGGAAGTAAGAGATTGGATGCTTTGCAATTTCCTCTTGCTTAACGCTGACAAGACGGAGGTTCTGGTTCTAGGACCACAGGTAGCTAAAAGTAAGCTTCCTGATCACACCTTAACCCTAGACAGTCTTTCTGTTTCACCAAGTGCAACAGTAAAAGATCTGGGTGTGATTTTAGACTCCAATCTCTCATTTGAAGCCCATGTCGATAATATTAGCAGGATAGCGTTTTATCATCTCAGAAATATCGCTAAAATAAGAAATATCTTGTCGCTTACTGATGCTGAAAAAAATTAGTTCATGCGTTTATCACATCCAGGCTGGATTACTGTAACGCTTTACTGTCTGGATGTTCAACTAGGTGCATTAATAAACTTCAGCTAGTCCAGAACGCAGCAGCGAGAGTCCTCACTAAAACTAAAAGATACGAGCACATCACGCCGGTCCTATCCGCACTGCATTGGCTCCCAGTGAGACACCGCATCGATTTTAAAATACTACTTTTAACTTATAAAGCTCTAAATGGTCTCGCGCCGCAGTATTTAAGCGGACTTCTAGTGTCTTACGTTCCACCACGCCTACTTCGATCAAAGGATGCAGGCTGCCTGTCAGTACCGCGTATTATAAAAAACTACAGCAGGGGGCAGAGCCTTTTCCTACAGGGCCCCTATGCTATGGAATAACCTCCCTATGTATGTTCGGGAATCAGACACAGTCTCAGTGTTTAAGTCCAGGTTAAAAACATACTTATTTAATCAAGCCTTTTGTATTTGATTCCCCTTAGATAAAGGAGCAGATCCGGGGGACTCATGGGTGTTGAGTATTAAGGTGATCTGGTATGTTTAGATGCTGTCTTCCCCTCTCTTATTGATCACGGTGTTGATGATGAGAGCGGCTGGTTGCTTAACATATCAGGGAGCCCTCATGTCTGTGTTTCCCTCTGGTTCTCCTTTTAGTTATGCTGACCTAGTTAGTCTTGCCGGAGTCCATCCTTGCACTCTACATTTTTCACTTAATCAATCCCCAAACCGTGTGATTACATTGTCACTTAACTGTTTTTCTTCTTTTTGCCTTCCTTTCCCTCTCTCTCTCACTGTTGAGTTACATACGCCACAACGGAGCTGCCGGTGATCCAGACCCCACCTCCGACCCCGTCCTGTGGGACCCTTCCCTGTGACCTGCCCAGCGGATGATGCATCACCAGGGCAATCTAGGATGACCTACTTAGCCATAAAGACGTTCCGGCTGCTCGCTAAGGACTAATGATTATAGTTGTGTTTACACACACACAGTGTAACCTCATGATCCCTGCTACCTGTTTTCACCCCAAATGAGGATGGGTTCCCTGTTGAGTCTGGTTCCTCTCAAGGTTTCTTCCTACTATCTCATCTCTCAGGGAGTTTTTCCTTGCCACCGTTGCCCCAGGCTTGCTCATCAGGGACAAACTGATTTCTGTTTAATTCTGTTTCATAATTTCTTCAATTGTAAAGCTGCTTTGTGACAATCACCATTGTAAAAAGCGCTATACAAATAAAACTGAATTGAATTGAATTGAATAAATCCTGCTACCCGTTTTTTTACCCAAATGAGGATGGGTTCTCGGTTGACTCTGGTTCCTCTCAAGGTTTCTTCCTATCCCTCTCAGGTGGTAGAGCCACTTTGGAGACATTTTAACCAGGCATTTTAGCCAGGCCTGTTCGCATCGAAAGAGACAACACACTCTCTGCTTTGGTTCTCCCTCACACTGCTGGAGGGGGTTCGGGAGAGAGCACACCAGGACAGGGTCAAGCTACTACTGGTAACCCCATTCTGTTAAGGCTAAGTCTGGTTCTTGGGACAGGTGTCCCTCCTCTGCGGTACTTTTTTGGAGTTACAGGTCAGAGACAAACTCCTCTAACAGGCAGGTGGGGGTCCATAGTGCACCCCTCTGGTGTTCTGAAAGCTGTGGGCATGACCCCTGAGATGGTGCAGCCCTTAGTATCTGGAATTCCAAATGAGGTTGTCAAGACCTTATTTTAGCCAGGGCCCTTGCTATGAGGAAATGGAAGCCTTTTAGTTTTTGTTGCAGACAGAAACAGCAGGATCCATTTAACCTAACTGCTTACCATGCCACTCTGGGTGGTCCAATTAGTGGGTAGAGACCCACTGTTCAAACACTATGCAGTAAGGGCCTTTGGCGCAGGTATCACATTACATGGGCTTTTGTACAGCATTGGTGTCTCATTTCAATAAAGGGGAGGTTGTAATCTTTTTAGAAATTCATTGGCTATCAGATGAAAGTCATATATATGTTTTGCACCCTGGCAGCCATGTTTTGTTGTAAACTATGTTTTGTGGGTTTTTATCGACATGTAAATATGTTATAAAATGAATATTTTATTAATTTTAATTTTAATAGGTTCTCCCTATGCTTGCGGGGACTTACTCCGGGTACCTCGTTTTTTTCCCTACATTTCAAAAACATGTATGTTAGGTTGATTGGTGATTCTGAATTGCCCATAGGAGTGATTGTGAATTTGTGTGTGTTTATGGCCCTGTGATGGACTGCCGACCTGTCCAGGGTGTACCCCTCCTGCCTTTCGCCCTTTCAGAGACTGCTGGGATAGACTCCAGCAGATCCCTGTGAGCCAGAATTAGTGAATAAGCGGGTATAGAAGATGAATGAATGAATTTTAATAGATCTTTCATGATCTAACTACAGTGTTGTTGTTTTAATTTATATAATAGTTCTTTTGCCACCTCCATGTTGCATGCGTCGTCATTAACTACAGCAATGCTTTGATATGGTCTTTTAAGCCCGTGTATATCCACTTTTAAAACTTTGGCTATGTTTGCCTCAGTATGCATGTCAAAGTCTGAAGCACAAAACATTTCATTACCCACTCTTTAGTATTTACATGTGCCGTGATAGTGATGTAGTTCTGAAGAGCTCATGAAGTCCACCCATCAGTTGTTACTGACACATTCTCAGCCTTTTTCAGACTACAACCTTACTACAAAACCTTAGCTTTAGCTTCGTAATACAGTGCTGGAATTACCTCCTGACTGAAGTGCGGGCATGACAAAATATTATATCTGGGCTCCAGTACCTTAATCAAGTCGCAAAATCCAACATTGTCAACAACAGAAAATGGTCTCATGTCTTTTATCAAAAACTCTGATACACCTGGCTATTTCTTGAGCTCTGGCACTCGACTAAGAACACTTTGCAGCAAAACTTCACCAAACTATGTTTGGCTGTCTTTTCCTTCTTCCTTTTCACACCCCGTTGCAGAGGTTTATTCAATACAGTGGCTAAATTAACTAAAACAAAAGCATCAACAGGTGTTGACATTTCCCAACAGCACAGCAGTGATGACTATGAACTAGGGAAGTATAGCATCACTATCATTTTGTTTGAAGGCGGACTATTAAATAAAATATAATGGGTCTTCTAGAAATACTTTAGAATTAAAACAATCAGATTATGACTTTAAAAGGTTTTTCATTTTGTGTGCCATATTCATTACACCTTCAGCCATTGGTTTATAAATGTAGCAACTGAGGCTGAGATTAAAGCAGTCTACCAGGTTAATGCTCATCAGTTTGTTAACCCTTGAGGTCGGCAGAGGCGCCGGCACCTCCAGCTTACTTTTTTTAATACAGTAAATATTACTAAAATAATATTTTGTTTAAGGTCATATAAATTAAGGAAATACATCATTTCAAACTGTAAAGGGTCTATATTTTAGAAACGTCTTATGTAATAAAGAAAAAACGCAGGATGCATTTACTGCTGTCTCTTTCTAAGCAAACTTGCTTTCTAAAGCCCATGACATATTGAACTGTAACTCAGCGAATACTTGTATTACAGTTATGAAAAACAAGTCTAATTAAAACTTAAAATATATGCTTTTAAATTAGCTTATTCACATTAAAAACAAATATATGCTGATTATGTGACGTGTGAAAGTAAAGAATGCCATTTTCTTAGTTTACACCTCGCTATTCATAAAGTAACAACAAGATGTGAGAATAGTAAATGCCCCTATCCAATGCCATAAAAAAAACTAATTTTACACATCGTATTCAAGGACTTTTGTACAAGCTAGAAGGATGGAACCCTACACAGGTAAGGAAGCCTCTCAGATGGTACTAGACAACGGGGATGACTTTTTCTTCTGAGGATAATTGTGACTATTTTGAACAGCGACTTAATCCAGCCGAGGATTTTATTTCAAGCCTTATTTTTTCACTTCTAAAATACTTTTTTACAGATATAAAAAAAACCCCCGTTAATGTAAAGATTAAAATATCTTTTATTAAATGAGCTGGTTACCATTAAAAACAAATATTCGCTGGTTATGTGAAATACGTAAGAGTAAAGTCAACTCATTAGCGCGTATGTGGACACGCCCACTCTATATTCATAATGTAATAAATTCAGTGAGAATGATATAAAACTGTCCATAAAATCGACATTGATAGATACTTAAAGCACTTTTATATTTTGCTTAGGATAGTTGTATTTATGTAAAAAGCACGATCAAAAGTCTTTTGCTGAATACGATCAGGTGTAAATGTTAATAACCATGTATGCTAATGGTCTGGTCCATAATGTTTTATTTAGGTTACTTATTATTTTTATTTTTGATAAAATAATTTTTTTTTAACAAAATATTAACTTTTTTTTTAGGGATATGCATCAGCACTGCAAACAGGGAAAGTGCACTTGCGTCATTCAGTACACAGTCCTATCAAAAAGTATACTGAGTAAGTGCACAGAGTCACATATTTATATGTATAGATTTTTGTTTTTTTCTAGAAAAAAAAATATATAGGCACTAATATAGGCCTGTTGTTAATAATAATCACAGTTTTTAATAGTAACATTTTTCCTTTTTACAGTGACCAGATGGCGCTTGCAAAGAGAGCCAAGACAAGGCAGACCACTCAGACATGAAAGACAGACATTGATTGTGACTTGGGTGAACAGCATTTGAGGTTCCTGCCTACACAGGAAGCAGGGCCACAGCTGCAATCTGTTGATGCACATACTGCACTGAGTTTATTTAAACTTTTCTTACTAAAACTCTGTGCCACAACACCAATGCTTAGGCTGCCAAAGCAATTTTAAAGGTTCAAAAATATAAGTGGAAATATGTCACACTCGGGAGACGCGTTGTTACATAGGACTACTTTTTTTACATGGCCATGGTAAATTTAATTTTGATCGCAGACTATTGGTGGCAGGAGATGCTTTAGTCCATGCCTTATTCCAAGAGACACCAAGATGAAAAAAAAAGAAAAAGTGACACATTTTCGCCATTATGTTTGTTGCATGTGGGACTTAGAGACAACAGTAATAACTACTCAAAGAATGCGTCTTATTTACTGTCCAAGAAATCTGTACTAGCGTTGGACCCCCTTTTGTTGAACCGCCTTAATTTTTCATGGCATAGATTCAACATAGTGTTGAAAACATTCTTCAGGATTTTGGTCCAGATTGACATGATAGCATCACGCAGTTGCTGCAGATTTATCGGCTGCAAATCCATGATGTGAATTTCCCTTCCACCACATCCCAAATGTGCTCTATTGGATTGAGATCTGGTGACTGTGGAGGCCATTGGAGTAAAGTGAACTCATTGTCACATGACATGGAACGGGAGATTTGCAGAAACCAGTCTGAGATGATTTGAGCTTTGTGACATGGTGCATTATCCTGCTAGAAGTAGACATCACAAGATGGGTACATTGTAGTCATAAAGGGATGGACATAGTTAGCAACAATAATTAGGTAGGCTGTTTAGTTGAAACAAAACCAAAAAATATCCCCCACTATGCAGATGGTCTGAGGAGAGGGCAGTGAAGTCCTGATAATCTCCTCAGCAGTCTTCACCACTCTATGCAGGTGTTTGCGGTCCCTCATAGTAGTGCTGCCATACCACACGGTAATGCAGTTGGTTAAGACACTCATTAACACAGCTGTACAACTTTCTCGGCCTACTCAGGAAGTACAGCCAATAGTGTACCAGTTGAGTGGTGTTAAATGTCCATGTGAGGTCCTCACTGATGTGGGCACCCAAGTACATAAAGCTGCTCACCCTTTACACTTCAAGCTCTCGGATGAACAGTGGCTGATGAGTTCTCCTCTCCTTTCTCATGTCCACCATCATCTCCTTTGTCGTGTCTGGGTTAAGGGTGAGGTTGTTGTCCACACACCATGCAAAACAAGACTGGCCAACTGCCTCCTGTATGTCGCTCCGTTCCCACCAGTGATCCTTCCTATCAGTACAGCGTAATCAGCGAATTATCAGCATGTTGTTGTCCTTGTGGGATACGACGCAGTCATGTGTTAAACAGTATGTAGAGGATGGGACTAAGAATGTATCCCTGTGGGGTGCCAATGTTCGTTTGTTTTAATGGTAGCTGAGGTTCTATTTCCAATCCTGGCAGACTGCAGCTTATGGGAAATGACCATGTTGAAGGCAGAACTGTAGTCAGTAAAGAGCATCCTGATGTAGGTGTCCTTATCTTTTAGATGAGAAAGGGAATGTATGGGCAACAGCAATGGCATCTGAGGTGGACTTGTTGGGCTGGTATGTGTACTGCAAGGGGGTCTAGTGTGTCCCGTATACTGCTCTGAATGTTGGCCAGCACCACTCTCTTAAAACACTTCATAATGATTGGCGTGACAGCTACTGGTCTGTAATCATTCAGGCAGGTGTGGAGGGGCTCTTTTTGGGAAGGGAGACAATGGTTGTGGTCTTGAAGGAGGGTACGGGAACATGACAGCTCCTGGAGTTGAGCTAGCCTCTATGTTATTTGCAAGACAACAAAGACCCTAAAAAACATACGGTGTACACTTGTGTCCTCAGTCGAAAAGGAACTGTTTTAAGGAGTGGCACAAAGATGTGTGACTGACAGCCTTACTCTACTACATCTGCACAATACAGTTTAGCCTCTCACTGCTCCCGGGACTCATAAACATATGTTAACATGTACACACTATTATTTGTGTGGATATGTTTAAAAGCATCTATAT
>VCAZ01000375.1:0-30000 GCA_005784505.1 Bagarius yarrelli | reverse complement strand
AAAAAACTGGAGTGAGAATTTCTTGATTAGAGCACACAGTCATATAGTTTAGTTTTTTTTAATATAGTCTAGCTTTTTTTGTTTTCCAAACTTGGGGGTGTGGAGTAATAAAAAAAATGGGGCACAAAAAAGCTAGTGTGAAGTCAGCAAACTTTATAGAAATACACAGAAATATCGAATTAAATTAGAATGTTTAAATAAATCCTCCTGAAAATGTCTGTGTGTGTGTGTGTTTGGTGTGGGCTTGACATTTTTGCAAAAGGGGGCTGCAGCAGAAAAAAATTATAAGCTACTGGTCTAGCTTATCTGGAGCCTAATTACTAAGTGTGGTACTGTTTTTGGATAAAATAAGACTTAGGGCTTAAATGAAATGCCAGACTTATTACCTCCCCATTCTCCAGTGGCACGATACGAGAGTATTCTGTTGTGCAGATGACATCATTGTCATGGTTGATGCGCTCTATGCTTCTTTGACCAAATCTCTCAATACAGTCCCTCTTGGAGGCTGTAAATCAAAACATATTCTTAGTTTAAGTAAATGTTATATAAACACAAGTGGCACACCTTGGTAAGCTCACGTTCAACATGTCAGGGACGGTGGTGGTATAGCATTTGACAAAGCATCTCGTTCGCTCAGGAAAACAAATTTAAATATGCAATCTGGAGATGCATCCTTCCCTTTTAAGAACTTTGAGAACAGAATACCAACGTTGCCAGAGTTGTAGCTAGATTCAGGTTGTAAAACCTTTGTTGGATGCCCATGGTCTTTGGGCCCCCAAATGACATTACTGTGCTCAGCAGACATTTGTTTTAAGATTGACAAGCACATACAAGAAAGGAACATTACACATGAGATTATTGTACTCACAGGCGAAGAATTGCCATGGTTGGTACGTCTTCCCAAAGTCTACAGAGCGCTCCAGAACCCACAGGTCTGGTCGTGGGGAATTAGCAAATTTGATGAGCACATAAGCCACATGAAAGAGCTGTTAAAGACAAAAAATAGATCCATATTATCCGACTCATATAACTATATCATATACTGTGTGCAATTTTGGTTATGCTTTAATGATTGAGCTGCTTTAAATCCAATAGAGTAACTGTCATTGTTTTAGAATATCCTTTGTTTTGAATATTAAACTTTGAAGCTATGATGCCATGAGCCCATTGATGCTATTAGTGTAATCACTTTCATATTTAGCAGCAGAAAGTTAGCTCATACAATATGAATACCCAACATATATACTTTTAGAGAGAGAAGGGAAAAGGTTTGTGTGTGGTGTGTATGAATTAGATAAGATTACTTACTATATTTATATAAGATCTCTTTAAATATTTAATTGATGCTTGTCTCAGGTTTCTAGATACTTTTTCAACAGCAGGTTTTATGAGCCAGAAACTTTCCTAAACATATCCATTTTCATATCAGATGAAATAGTTTAGAAGAAGCACCTGATATACTAATGCATTCCTGCTCATATCTCTTATACGCTTCCATAACACTGTTTTCTGTTCTCATGAGAAGCATCAGGGCTTAGTCACAACATGCAAGCACGTCTTCATTAGGACCTTTACATAAAACATGTTTAATCCCATGTAACCGAACAAAGATTTTTTGTTTTACCAATGAAATCTAAATCGAATCTGGTTTTTTTTAATTTAGTTTTGCATTTTACAAAACAGAAAACCAAACACAACAAAAGACCCCATCCCCCAAACATTATAAAATGATCAAATGTCCATAAAAAGAAAATAAACAACATGAGTCAAACTTGCTGCAAGTTCCCCTTTCTTTCATTTTTTCTTCTACTTTAATTTATTTTGCCATGCTGTCTGCCTCCATTTCTTTAAAAAAATCTGCCAGGTGCTATAGAATATCCCAGATCCTTTGACTGTGTGCCTAATTTTTTCCAGCTTGAGATGGGACATGACTTGCCTTATTCAATGGCTGTGTTGGCGGAATAGGGTCCTTATACTTAAACAGTGTCAGTCTTCTAGCTAGAAGAAAACCAAAAGCCAACACATTTTTTCCCTTTAATTAAGAGAATGATTTTTCGAGAACACACCAAACATTGCTGGTATATTTGAAAAGGTAGTAGAGCCATCCCTATTTATTGCACAGTCTGGAAAATATTCAGCAAGAACATGTAAAGTCTTGGACATGTCTAAAACATGTGCAACGGAGTGGCAGGAGTCTGCCTATCACATGTGGGGTCCAAATTAGCCTTAATATTAGAAAATCTAACCTAAAACCAATGCAAACAATTAACAATTTTGAATTGTTTTACAACATGTTTAACGCAAATAGAAGATTACTCAATTTTTTGTGTTATTTTCTGTTATTTTGTGTTATCATGCATGCTGAGTAGTTTGTAAATCTTGTTGATACTCTGCTTCTTAAATGATTTTTATTCAAAAATTTTATCCAATAACGAAGTGGGAGGGCATAATGGAAAACAATCAGAATTAGATACTACAAAGTTACTAGGCTGCAAGTACCTGTAAAGGTGTGATTTATGAATATCATATTTTTGTACAGCTGTTCGAAAGAGGCAAATTTTCCATCGATCAAACAGTGAAATCACCCCGTTCCTAGTCTACACATCATAAGCCTTATCCATCATTCTTCTTCTCCATTTGGCTGTTTTTTTAGTGATCGCCACAACAAATCATCTGTCTCCATCTAACCCTCTACATCCACTTCACTCACACCCACTAGCTTCATGTCCTCATTTATCACATCCATATACCTCATCTTTGGTCTTCCTCTTTGCCTTCTGCATTGCTCTGCACTGTTGACCCCAAGCACCTAAACTCCTGTACCTTCTTTACCTCTTTACCCTGTAATCGGTTGTGGTCAACCCGATATTTTGATTGGAAAAGTTTAATGTCGGATGCCTTTCCTGACACAACCCTCTATATTTATCCAGGCTTGGGACTGACACCGAAGTCACTGGCTCTAAAGAAAAATGATCGCCTGGTTCCAAATCTAAATTGAATGCATAACAACTGAATTAGTAGTAAAGCTGAAGATGTGTGAGTGGCTGCTAGGGAGGTGGACCAAACTGAGGCCTTCTCCAATGTTGGCCACACTTTATTTACCCACTATAACAGTGGTCTAATATTGGCTGCTCAATAATGATACATAAAATTTGGGAGTGCCATCCCTTCCTTTGTACGGGATATCTGCAGCCTGCTTCTTTTAATCCTTGATGTTTTTTGTTTCAGATAAAGGTTATTTGGTTTGAAAAAAAGGCATTGTCAAAAAATTGGAGGCATTCAAAAATATATAGAAACTTAGGCAACACATTTATGTTTATAGCGTTAATTCTTTCACCCAGTAATGGTTGTCCCAACGCTTAAGATCTTGCTTCAGGCCAGATAAAAGAGGCCGATAATTAGAATTATACAATTTTTTATGTGTAACCCAATCACCCAGATACTTGATTTTCTTAGAGCTTATTTAAAAACTGAGCCTAACAATAATAGACTAAACCCATCACCAACAGGCATTAAATCACTTCTCTGAATAATAATTTATACCCAGATAATTTTCCAAATTCTGCAATCAGAATCATAAATTTTTGAATTAACTGCACCCAAGAGGATTCTTATCCTTTTTTACGATCAAAGAAATAACGGACAGACACATAGTTGGTGGCAGGGATCTTAATAAAAACCATTCTTTAAAGAATGATGACAATAAAGGGTAGAGCTGTTCTGAGAATTTTTTTTTTTTTTGTTGAAAAACCATCTGGCCCTGGTGATTTGCTGCTTTGCATAAATCTAATTGCCATCTATCTGCATGCTATCTCTTCAGATGTGAGGCTCTATGGAGGGAACGCGTACATGTTTTAAGAACTCCTCTATCAAGGGAGGGTCCACAACAGGAATTAATTTTTAAACCTTGCTCATCGTTAATAATAGTCTGATTGGAGGTTCTTTGTTGTAGCTGATAGATCAAACTCAGTCTGCAATAATACACGTTTTTCTATTATTTAGCAGTAGGCATGTTGTTTTTATTTTTATTTGCACAATATGAGATTTGAGATATATAGTTAAGAAGGACATACCTGGTGTTTGGTTGATCTGAAGAAAAAAATGGGGAAATAAATTTTGGTAAAAGTTTCATCTGTAGGAAGCAGAGAATTGAATCTCCAGTGACAGTTACTGGATTGTGTGTTAGTGATGCACATTTTCATAATTAGGGGGCTGTGATCTGAAATAACTATAGCTCCGTGCTTACATTCAGAAACATGGGTAAAAAGACTTTTGTCCATAAAAAAAGTTATCTGAGGGTGGTGCTGTTAAGCAGCAAATGAAGTAGCATGTTTGATTCAGAGCTCCCAGAGATTTCTTATTAATTATTGCATTTTTTGCCTTTTAGATGTTTGGTTTTCCTTTAAATTTACCTCATTGTGATTGTGTGCACCTTTTTTTTATTTTGCATTGTTGATCAGTTGTCATGGCCAGTAAAAGCACTAAAACTTGCATTACATTCTTGCATAATGCATAAGTTAATAAATTTTAATATTAGAGGTCTGTGGAAGTTACCTGTTTTTTGAGGTTCAGCTTAGGTTATTCTCAGAGATGAGGCCACAGTTTCATGGAATCAATGGGTTTTTTTCAAGTTTTTTTTTTTTAATTGTCTTCCTTATGGAGACTTGGTTTGTATGAGTTTTGGGGTGGGGGTAAAGGGTGGGGGGTGGCTAGGAGTCCTGGTTTTTGGATGGTCCTGTTGTGTCCTGTTGTGATGGTCCAGGGTTGTGTCTCTTTGCTTATATTACTCGACCTCAGTGCAGCTTTTGACACCATTGATCATAATATTGTTCTTCACAGATTAGAAAAGGTAGTAGGAATTAAAGGAACAGCCGTCGCCTGGCTCAGATTCTATTTAACTGATCGCTATCAGTTCGTAGATTTAATTAGTAATTATTCTGCGTGCTCTTGTGTGAAGTATGGTGTTCCATAGGGTTAAGTTTTAGGCCCACTTCTTTTCTCTCTTTACATGCTTCCTCTGAGCAACATAATTTGTAAGCAGGATATTAGTTTTCACTGTTATGCTGATGACACACAATTATATGTCTCAGCTAGGCCAGATGCAATAGGCCAGTTTAATAAAGTTGAGCAATGTGTGAAGGAAATAAGAGACTGGATGTTAAGTAACTTCCTTTTACTTAATCCTGATAAGACAGAGGTTCTGGTTCTAGGACCACATGTAGCTAAAAGTAGGCTTCCTAATCACACTATTCTTTCTTTAAAGCGCATTATAAAAACTATAGCAGGGGGTAGAGCCTTTTCTTCCAAAGCCCCATAGTTATGGAATAGTCTCCCTATGAATGTTAGAGAATCAGACACAGTCTCCGTGTTTAAGTCTAGGCTAAAAACTTATCTATTCAGTCAAGCATTTTGTATAGACTTGCCTTAGACAATGGAGTAGATCTAGGGAACTCATGAATGTTGAGTATTATGGTGATCTGGTATGTTTAGACTCTGTCTTCCCCACTTTTATTGATCACATGTTGTTGATGAGAGCGGCTGGTTGTTTTACATATCAGGGAGTGCTCATGTCTTTGTTTCCCTCTGGTTCTCCTTTTAGTTATGCTGTCCTAGTTAGTTTTGCCAAAGTCCATGCTTGCACTCTATATTAGGATCACAATCACTCTCCACTCCGGATCTGTCAGACCTTTCCGTGTGACCCGCCACCAGTTGATGATTTTCATATCACCAGGGTGACCGAGGAGGTTTCCACTCTGCCATAAAGACGTTCCAGCTGTTCTTCGAGGACTTATGAGTTGCTTACACACTCACACACACAGTGTGGCTGCATAATTCCTGTTTTCACCCAAATAAGGATGGGTTCTCTGATGAGTCTGGTTCCTCTCAAGGTTTCTTACTATTCCGTCTCAGGAAGTTTTTCCTTGCCACCGTTGCCCCCGGCTTGCTTATCAGGGACAAACTGATTTCTGATTTATTTGCATTTTACATCTCTTGTGTACAGCTGCTTTTTGACAATGACCATTGTAAAAAGCGCTATACAAATAAAACTGAATTAAATATTTAATTTTTATGTACTGAGGTTATTGCTGATATAAATGACAGATATTTCATAGTGGTGGGTGTGTTGATGCAAACTAGAGTGCTGCTAGTGAATGTGTATGCATCTATTTTGACGATGCTGGATTCGCTTATAGATTACTGGGTAGAATACCACATTTGAACACTCATCAGTTGATTTTTAGAGGTGACAAACTGCATTTGATCCAGTGCTAGATAGATGTAGTTCAAAATCTATGTCTCAGTCTGCTATGTCAAAATCACTGTTTGATTTTATGAACCAGAATGATTTGGAGATTTTGTAACCCTTTTTTCCATAAGTGCATTTGTCATATTCAAGAATAGGTTTTTCATAAATAGTAGGTTGAACTTATCCGTGGCATCTGTTGGTTATTCAAGCTTTTTATATCAGACCTTGCACCACTAATAATAGAAGTTCAGCTATACACACAGCGATCCACCCCACCCCCCTCTTTGGAGAGTTAACTCCCTGTTGTTGGCAGACACCAAGTTTTGTGAATTTATCACCAATTCTACCGAGTTTCTCTTCTTTAATCATAATGACACTACATCATCTTTGTGACTCTGTAAGTCTTTGAAGGCCTTCCTTAGAGTGAAAATATAATTCGCTTCCTTTAAGATACTCGCCGTCTCGTTATGCTCTAATATTTTTAAAGGTGTTACTAGAAATGGGGCGGAGCATCGACTTTCATTGTATGCAGATAATTTGTTACTGTAAGTGTCTGATCCTGTATTGGGTATACCAGGCATGTCAATTCTCAGTATATTCAGCTCCTTCTCTGAATATAAACTAAATCACTACATCTGGCTAGTTTTCCCTTGTCTTTGGAAAAATCAATACTGTCAAAATGAATGTTTTGCCTAAATTTTTATTTCAGTTTCAAACAATTCCCCTTAGCCAGAATGATTAACTCTTATTTGGGGTAGGAACCCGCGAAGGGTTTGTAAATTCCGACTTTAAAGATGCGAACTTAATGGTGGGTAATTTCAGTTCTATTACTGGGCGTCAAATATTCACTAGATAGGATGCTTGCTTAAGTCACCTCATCTAGCATGGTGCAAGTTAGAAACCCAGTCATGTGTCAGTTCCTCCTCCATACCTGCTCACATATATTCTGACCCTCCCAAATAAGATCTCTTTACATGTTAAAAATGTTTTTAAAGAATTGGTATAAGTTTAAAAAAGGTTTCAAGTTTATATCCCATTAGGTCCAATATGTAATAACTATCTATATTCTCCATCACATATGGATTCCTCCTTTTCTGTATGGCATGGTAAAGGTATACATTGTTTTCTTGTTTTATATTTTATATTCTATACTGGGAGCTCATCTGCCACCTTGTTCATTGATTGCTATCCTTGGACTACCGGATCCAGAAGGAACTTATTAGCTTTACATCGCTATTGGCCAGGTGTCGACTTCTGCAATGGAAGTCCCATTCTTAGTGGCTAAAAGACAATGCATCTTTTCGAAAGCTTGAAAATTTAAATACACACTAAAAGAAAATACTGCCACATCCTTTCTATAATTGGCAACTGTTTCTCAGTCATTTCATTGCCCTTTAGGATCTGCCAGATTAGGCATTCAGTTTTACAATTCCCAATATGGGTATTCAGTATGGGACAATCCAAATGGGCCAGGATTCAGGGTGGGTATACCTGTTTTGCCCAACTTCCTCTAAGTCAAACCTGATCTGTTGTGCATAGATTGAACCAGCCAGCATCCAAGTACATTACATTAAATTTACTTATTATATACTTTAGCATTTATTTAATTTTCATTAAATAGATGCTTTTATCCAGAGCAACTTTTTTTTATCTATTTAATACATTTAAGCAATTAGGGGTTGAGGGCCATGCTCAGGGGCCTAGCAGAAGCAACTTGGTGATGCTGGGAATCAAAGTACTACAGCTATGGATGAAGTGTGGCAGGTGAGAGCGACACAGAACAGTGAACAGTCTTTTTCCACACAGAATAACATGCAGACATGATGAGGTAAATGAGGGCTGGTAATTTATGGTTTATGATAAACCTGTGGCGTTGGAAAAAAAATAAAATAAATAATGAGTTTATTTAACTTAATTTATATTTTATTTTACTTTTTTAAATTTGGTTATCTTGTATTATTAAAGTAACGTGTTTACTTATTTGTCGATCAAAATATCCCTTATATAAACATGAAAAAGTATACATTTGGAGTTCAATATGAACTATATAAAAAACAAACATCACTCGTGATGTTGCGACTAAACAGAAAAGAGACCTGAACTCGGGTTTAAACTACAGGGATGTTTTTTTTATTTCAGCAAATCTACCGGACTACTCCAATCCTTCTCTAGCAAAACCCTATTTTTCGTTCTCCCACCTGTTGCCATCATGGTACCTGTACTGACCCAAAAAGAAAAAAGAACATTTTGAATGAATACCTCATATTTTGTGTTTAGGGTGTATAAACACAGGATGTCAGTCCCAAGGTATGGAGACTGTCAGGGGTGACATGTAAGATCATGCTTTGTGTCTTGAAAGAGTTAAAAGGTGTACTTATGTCAGCTCAGGTATGTGTGTGTTGGCCCGAGGGGAGTGGGTGGGTCATCTATTCACACCTGCTTTGCTTCTAATGTCCCCACACCTCCCCTTCCGTAAAACCACATTTTTAAAGGGCTCCTGGAATCCCGGTTCTGTAGATATAAGAGAAGCTAAAGCTACTTATCTAGCTTAATAAAAATTCTTTGGCTTAGTTAGGATATCTTTGTTTGAGGGTCTCTGAAAGCTAAACATTCTACTTGAGGCCTGCAATAAAAATAATTTAGATTTCTACATTAAACATGTACTGTATAAATGCCACCAAGGTAACTAAAGCTAATTTAATAACTAATAACTGTACAGAATAAGTGTGTAAAGGTTTTAAGTAAAGGATTTTGTTTATTCCAAACAAAATTAGTAGGCATTTAGACCATTAGCCAGTTTGAATGTTTCAATCATCTAGACTGGTATATCTTTTAACCTGCAGTGTGCATCTGACATAACCTTCTCATTTTTTATCCATGGTTTGCTGTAGTTGTGGCCAGTAGACTGCATTTGTCTCTCCAGTTTCCACTTCCTTTCTGATGTGTGTCTCATGGGAAAGTTCAGCAGCTGTTTCCATGAACTAGATGCTTTTCAAACACTACTAGTTAGATATACTATATAACAAAGTTTGTGGACAGCTTATTAGCACACTCCCATAAATGTGTCTTACCCCATACTGTCAACAAAATCACACAGTTGTCTAGAAAGTCTTTGTAGGTTGTAATATGACATTATACATTCACTAGGACTGAGAGATACAAACACTTCCAGCATGACAATGCCCCTTTGCACAAATTCCCTGAGCCCTATAAAAAGACTTGGTTTGTTATGGTTGGTGTCAAAAAACTTAAGTGTTCTTCAAAGAGCCATTGAACACACTTGGGATGAACTGGAATGTGTACTGCACCCCAGACCTCCTCAATCACTATTAATTTTGTGGCTAAATGTGCAAATCCTCACAGTCACCCTTCAAAATGAGTTTTTCTGAATGTTATTCTACAAACATTTCCAAATGTTTAATGAGTTCAATAAAGGCACAAGAGATTATAATTGTGTTGTCTGTTGTGTTTGTCTGTTGGTTGAGGATCACACAAACAATTCTAATTTACTGAGGCTTTCCTGAACACACCCTTTAAAGCTATACTGTAAAATGTGTCTGTGACAGTCTGTCTACTATTATTTAAAACAAGGATATAGGGAGTATATAGGGACTATAAGGACTGACTGTCAGCCATTAATGAGGAAAAGGCCAAATCCCTCACAGCTCGAGTGTAAGGGAACAGCTATTTTTCAAATAACATTTGTGTTGTAATATTTTTTCAACATTCAATTTACATTTGCAGCATTTGTCAGATGCCCTTATCCAACGCGACTTACATTTATCTCTTTTATACAACAGAGTAATTGGGGGTTAAGGGCCTTAATTGGGGCCCATCAGTGGCAATTTAGTGGTACTGGGAATCAAATCCCAATCTTCCAATTAGCAGTCCAATATCTTAATCATTGCACTACCACAATATGTACACTAAGCAGTGGAATTCACAGAAACTGAACTGTTTCTCTTATTTTTACACATGTTCTGTGTCCCCTGTTATTGAGATGAGTAAAGTAAGATAGTGATAATAATAATAAATAATAGGCTACAATTTAGCTTTGGAACATAGTTAAATAGTTTACAATGTATATGGTATATCAGGAACATATGCTATGCTTCTATTTCCCTGTGTTGATGTGCATCTTATTTAGTAATGAAATACTTAATTTGTAAAAAAAGGTACCGATAAGGGAAGAAGTACTGGTAAGGTGTCCAAAACCTCGGGCCATAGAGTGTACAGTTCATGTCAGTACCTGCAGAATTTTGCAATCACAAGCAAACTGTGAAATTAGAAACACACACAATGAGGGCAAGTCTACAGACATTAAGCCTAAGCTCTCTTAAAATCAACTTTGATTTTTTTTATGCTTTTTTGTCCAACCTACTTGAATTAAATATGTGAGACCATAAATCTTCTTTAACCTTCCTATAAAAAAAGTTTCTTCCATATGGTCACTAATCTTACAACATGCCCTTTTTACAGTTGCCTGCTGAACAACAACACCACCCCGAACAGGTTGCCAATCCATCACAGGGCCACATAAATAAAAACAACCACATTCTTATGGGCAATTTTTTTGAATCACTAAATCAACCTAACATACATGCTTTTGGACTGTGCAAAAAAACCCAGAGTACTCTGAGTAAACTCACACAAAGACGGGAAGAACATGCAAACTCCACACAGAAAGACCCCTGTCGGTGACACAAACTGGGACTTTCTTGCTGTGAGGCATCAGTGCTAACCATTAAACCATAAATTAAAAACAACATATGTTATATATTAAACCTTTAAAGAAGCTGATACATGCCAAGTTTATACTTAGATAGCATTTAAATGAGTTGTGCAGTGTGTTTTTTAGGTCACACAAAAGCACTAGTCTACTTGTGATATTAAATCTAAAGAGGTTTTCACTAAGTCTCTAGACTGAATCTCCAAAAAGTAAGTGAGCCTGACACCTTGCAAGGAATGCATACAGGAAGCACAGATAAGGCACGTCACACTGCATGGGCTGGCTACACAGTCATTGACACACCACTAGACAGCTATTTGTTTTAGCAGAAACCAACCCACACACATTAAGGGTAAGGAGTTAGATTGGTTTAGCTGTGATTTTGTACTACGCTCTAGGGCATTACAGGCACTGAGTTTAGCTCTTGATAGACATCAAGAATTTTACACCTATTCTAAACCCCTTTCCTATGCTCTTTTACCTTCCAACATGCATTCCCTGCACACATTCACACATATAGATCTGTATCTGTACTGAGATGTTTTCTTATGTAAAAAAAACTGCTTTAGCATTTCTATGATATATGTATGAATATATATGTTACAATGGTTACTCCCTCTTATCAAACAATACTGTCTTGAGATCAAGTAGTATTGATAGGCAAAAGATACTTCTGAATTAATATATTTTAGCTTTTGAACTACACTCATCTTATTTTTACAATTCAAAAACACAAGCAGTTAAGACTCTCTCTGTACCACTTCATAGCAAGAGCATCACTCTACTTTCATGCAGTTCGCCGCTGAGCTGCTTATGTGTGCACATCCTTTGCTTTAAAGATAGGCAAAAACTCCTCTTCCATGGAAGAACAATCTTAAACAGAGGTTTGGCTGGAGTTTGGCTCAATTCCATAACCTATTGGATCTGTAAAGCTGCACCTTACGATTCCTTGCATTGCTGTACAGTCCTTCTCCTTCTCATCATCAACACATGCCTTTCTTGTACTCCAATTCCTTTCATGTCCCACTCTTCTTGGCCTGTTAAATGAAATGTAAATGTGTGCGCAGAGGTCTTATTCACAGATTTATATACAATACACATGAGATGCTGTCCTGCTATACTCTCTCCCACCAACTTTCAGTCACTAATTTCAGATCAATTCGTCTACATCTGTGTGCCACTTCCTCCGCTCTTATAAAAGTCACTATATGCTCATTCTCTTCTGGAAAAAAAGTACCACAGCCCATCTCCTCCTCTTAGAAAAGTCTACTATCATCTGTCTTTTACTGTTCCTTTCTCTGACTCCAAACCTGCCCCACACTTCCTCATCACCTCTGTTCCCCTCACCAACATGTCCATTAAAGTCTGCGTCTATCTACTACTCTCTACTCTACCTAGTACTACTCACAATTCCCTAACCTCACGTAACCATCCGTCTCCTAACTCACAACCTCTTTGGACAGAACCACTTCTTTAACTCACAAGTCCTCCTACTTCTGGGACGTACACCACGCTTACAACATTCTCCGGAGACCCTGTCAAGGTTCAACGGTAAAATTTCAGTCCTCCTCCTTTCCTCTTTTGACCAACACCAACAGTCGCCCAATTTCCGACCGGGACCCTGTAGGTCGGTGACTGAGGCAGGTCGTGCAAACCTGGGCCTTAGCCGTTGAAGGGCTGAGGCGGAAGTTATATTAAAAATTTCCTGGCTCTCCCAACCTATATATAATGAAATATTCATAGTGAGTGGGTGTTAATTTTCAACAGTCCAAAAGAAGTCAAATAAAACGCAACCCATCCAAAACATAAAGAGTCTCACATGGCTCCAGGGGTAAACAATGGTCCTAGATCCTGGAAAAATCAACATGATGGTTCTTCCAGGGGTAAAAAAACAATGGCCTCCTAAAATAAAAAATATGTTCTTTTTAAAAAAAAAACTTAATAAACAGTAACACCTATTGTTCATTGTCATATAAATGATAATAAGAGGCGCATTGGCGGAAGACATATGACATGGGCATAAAAACGGGAAATGAAGTTGAACAATGCAGCCGGGACACGAGTTTTAATCACACAATAGACTAAAACTACCAAGTGTACTGGCAGCGTACCACCAATCTCTCTCTCACACAAGCAAGCAGAACAAAATCAACTTACACTATTAAGCGGCTGAGTTATGAACAAGGAAAACTGTATTGTATGCCTACTACAGTGGTAAACTTATTCAATTAGACAGCTTAATTAAACAATGTTTTTATTATTTAAAAATCTAATGGTTAACATTCCACGGAGGCAAATGTATCTTTCTCCTTTTGGCTGGCAATAAATCTGGATCTTGTTTTCAAATATTCTATATTTGTGTACTATGAGAAGCAACATTTATTTAGTATAAAACATCTCTTGGGTGAGTTTCAAATAGGAATTTTCAAAAAGGTTAAAGTAGGTTTAAACATTTGCAGGTTTAATCTGTTGCTTCACGTAAGATAAGGCTTGGGTACAAAGGACCTGTGCATGGATGGGAGGCACCTGCATCAAAGGTAATGGAATGAGGTAAGGGGGAGTACTAAATGAAAAAGAAAGAAAGAGAGAAAAAAAGCACAGTGGAGGTAATGGGGTAATTTGGGCTAGGCATCAGTGCAGGTTGAGACAGATCGTGTTTAACAGCAGCATTCCAATCTCATTCTTCTATGTTGGCGGCCAAAAAGACCCCACTGCTTTTAGTCCACACACACTCACGCACTTTAAAAACACTTACACACAAGGAAAGGTACTAAATAATACATTCTGGTCAGTTTCTTTAAATTTTAACCAGCTGAAAACCTTTTAGTTTTAAACCAAAAACACTCAAATTGTATGTGCTCTCTCTTTCAGTCTCCCACCAGACACTGAAAAAAAACTCCCACATAGAATAACACAAAACAAAGTGAGTTCCTTGATACCATTCAAAGTGTATGTTGCACAACTGCTTTTGTTCTATTCTATTATATACTATTCTAATAGGTGAGTTCTTTTACAAACTTTTAAAAATACTTCATAAAATTGGTGCTCCATCACACACTATCTTTCTCTTCCTGCCTGCTTGCTTTCTTTTTACCTCTCTCCTTCTTGTTGACTGGGCCTGTGCAATTCTTAGCCAAAGTGTTTCAGCAGTATAAAAGGGGAGGTGAGAATGTGGGTAATAAATATGTGTGGGACTATGTGGGTTACAGTCTATAGGGTCTGTCTAAAAAAATATTTTCCATGTTTCAAACATATTTTAAAAAAACATACATACTTTGACTGTTAAATATATTAAGTTTACATACAACACAAAAAGTAATGTCACTGCTTGTGATTCAACTCAACAGAAAAAACTTTTTGATTACTGGATTGAATGATGTAGAGTATGCAAAATAAACTATCAATATTTACAACAAAAACAATTACATTATGAACTCTTAAGGATATAATGCACTTTAAGGAATGCATGTAGAATGGTGGTCATATGATAATGTGGCTTTAATGTCATATGATGTGGCTTCTGCAATACTCCATTATATTAGGTTTGATTTTTATATTAAGTGTGTTCTGTGTTTGATTTGTTTGGTTTCCTCATATAATTCCATGAAACACAAGTATCTTCTTTTTAGTATACAAAACTTGAAAAAAATAAATGCAAATGAATGCAGACTGGTTCACTTTCCACTCAAGCTTCCATTCTGAAATTTAAAACATTAGAGCCATGCAAACAAGAGAGACACACCTGTCCTAGGTCCAATGTGACATTCACTCGGTTGTACTCAGCGCTGCGAGACAGAGGAGGACTCTGCCACCATCTTTCAGTTCCATCAATAGCATTTGTGATGGGATGAGCTCGGTTACTGTCTGCTGTGTCACATGTGTCACAGTACTGGCCCTAAAAATAAAAAAGACACATTTAGACACATTCAAAATATGTTTTTAAAATGCACTGTACCTAAATACAATACCATATTGTACCTGCATACAGACCAGACAATACATTAAATCTTAAAATCATTAAATGTTTTAAGGGTTGGACAGGGGTCAGCACAGCTACTTAGACCCATCAATTCCATGCACTGCCACCTGTGGTGCACAGTGTGTTCACACTTGAGCTTTTTATTTTATTTATCATTTATTTTATTTTTGGTATAGTACCTTTTTTATTATTAGCTAGCTACATACCCCACAAGTAGCACTTGCTGATTAGATTCACTCTGTCGGTGGCTTACAGATTTTTCTTTCCTTACACTACTTTTAAAGGTAATAACCACTGCAAACTGGGAACATCATAATACATCATACAGCTTTTAATGTTGGTTGGAAGCGAATTAATAATAGTTTACAATTTATTCTTACTGTTGTTTTCCAGTTGAAACTCATGACACCTAGCTGGTGACTACAGGAGGTTAGCTGAAAGCAAGCAGATGTGAAAGTCTTGTTCTCTACAGAAGGCTAGTAACAGGCTAGCTTGTTTTTCTGTAATGTCAGAATAATATAATTTATACTGAATTGTGAAAAAAATTATGTTGTTTATATGCCATTAATAAAGGGGCAGGGTGGCTCAAATGGTTAAGGTGCTGAGTTGTTAATCTGAAGACCAGAAACACCTGGGCTCAAGCCCCACCTCTGGCAAGTCAACCACTGTTGGGTCCTTGAGCAAGACCCTTAACCCCTCCTGCTCCAGGGGCGCTGCATCATAGCTGACCCTGCGCTCTGACCCCAACTTACTAAGCTGGGATATGTGAAAAATGCATTTCATTGGCTCTGTACCTTGCACAATGAATTGAATATACTTACTTATACTTAATATTTAGATACTGTGGACAATACATGACTTGTAGCACAGTATTGAATTTTTATTGAATGTGAACAGTCCTAGCCATAGGAAACTTGGTCCAAGAGATTTACAAGTAAATTCCAAATTAATATCAAGTCCAAGTGGGTTTCTGTCCCATTTCTTTAAATTATACATATAACAATCAAGTACCAATGCTTGATGTTGGGAAAACAAGTATAGATACTGTACATATACATACTGTATATATACAATTTAATATGACTGCTTTAGCAGATCACAGATCATTGCAGCTTAATCACACACCAGGGAGAGATTAAAGGGAATCTCTCACTACACATTTGCATTTTATTTAATAAAGCCTTGAGCTATTAGTAGAATGAAAGCTGCAGATTCCTCAGGGGAGAAAATGCTAATTGCAACATTACACCAGATTTTGCATTTTAAAATGTTTAAATATCTCACCGACCTGTTAACCACCATACACCGGGAAGAGCTCATTATGTGCTACAGCAAGCAGCAAGCCCTAAATAGACACCAAGAAAGCTGAATACACCAGCTAGATGTCATTACTGGAATTTGATTAACTCTTACAATGTCCTGAAGTTCCAGCTGAAATTTTAAGTTTTTTTTCTTTTTATTTAAAAGCACAAAAAACACCTGCTCCAAAAATGGACCAAAACTAGGTACTGTGTATATTTAAAAAATATGATCTACAAGCTGAAAACCTTTATAAATAATTACTAAAATGATACATTTTCTCCATAAATGGAACAAAAAAGTTATGGTTTAATACCGTTTGTGTGAGTGTATGGCAATAAAATACGAGACAAAAGCTCTGAGACAAAAGTATTAGAACACCAGACGCCACACCTACATATGTTTTTGAACATTATTTTATAATTTACTCTCACTTTCACTGCTTTACTAACCCAAATCCAACTCATTTTGAACAGTGGCTGTGAAAATGTGTTTTTTGTGCTACAAATTGATTAGATGGTAAAAAGATTTGTGGTGCAGTCGGTGTCACAGTTCACCTTAAAGGTGTTCAATAGGGTTGAGGTCAAAGCTCTGTGCGGGACATTTTTCTGTGCAATATCTTTGCAGGTATTTTTTCCACCTCGACCCTAATACACTATGTATTTAGTGCTTCCAACAAACACACGTTTCTGTGGGTGCGCTATTAAGTGTAGTTTAACTCGAATAAGCATTAAGAATTAATTTGGATAAATAACTACTATGTAGACTCACCAGTCTTGTATCTGTATAATCACCGGCCATTTTCTGCTGTTAAACACAAAATGAATGCGCTACTAAATGAACGGCTGTGAGCTGCAATGTTACCAGCTCCTCGCTTTTAACGCTGCATTACACCCAATCTGTCGCCTGGAGTTTTTGAAAGAATTAAAATAGTAGTGTGAAGTAGTATCGTCGTTGAGATCATTGGAATAATGCCATGTAATACTAGTATGACGTGAAAAAGTGGAAAGCGGTTATTATGGTCAACTGAACTAAGCACTAGCTGTATCGCGCAAGTATGGCAACCCTAAAACAGCACAACCTGCTTAAGGAAAAAGTAGCACAAATTCTTACTACACCCGCGTTACTTACGCCGTGTGTTTTGCCACGGTCATCCAGAATAAATAGCACAAATGAAAGAAAGGCATTACCTGGATGGTTTGACTCGGGTCCCCTGATACAGGCCCTCCGACTAGCTTGCAGTAAAGATCCTGCACTGGACGGCCCTGCTCGTCTTCTCCACAGGTGGCCGTGGCCGTTATTTTTGTCCCTTCGGCTAAATTAAAGTAGGGCGGATGGAGACTAAATCCATTTACTCCATCCGTCGGTAAGTCTTGCGCACTGGTGCCGCAGATAATTAGCAGTAAAAACAGAAAGCGTTGGAATTCCGTCCGTCTTCTTGCCATCTTTCACCTGCGCTCTCTGCTGCTGCTGCACGCGCCTGAATGAGAGCTGCGAGTAAAAAAAACTAAAGCAGCCGCAGAGGAGACGAGATGTTATCTCTACTTATCAGAGAGAGAGAGAGAAGGAGGAGGAGGTAAGGGAGACAGACTGACAGGCGCGAGCGGAAAATTTGCTGCTAGCTAAAACTCTGTCTTTCTCGCGCTCTCTCTCTCTCTCTTTGTACCCCCTCCCCCTCGCTGTATCCATTCTCTCTAACTCTGAGGTGGTATTTAGTGTTATTAATGCAGAAAAAAAGTTTTCAGCTTTGTAGGTATACAGGAGAATACAGACTCTGTTATCAATGACAGCACTAAAGTTCAAAAATATTTTGGAAGGAAAGTGGACTTTAAGTGTAAATTTTACCAAACACTGAGTCTGAAGATGCCTCAGAACATGACATGCCGTCCCCTGATGATTCTGATGATATGGTAACAACCTCTCAAGGAAGTTCTACTTCTAGTACAACAGTTGAGCAATTAAATTACTTTCTTGATAAAAAAAAAAAATCTAGGAAGACCAAAAACTGACTCATACTCCCCAAATTTTTAATATTTTTTGGACCCTTGCAATAGCGTTCAGAAAAGCTACTTTGCAGAAACTTGATCAAC
This sequence comes from Bagarius yarrelli, assembly GCA_005784505.1. Lineage (NCBI taxonomy): Eukaryota > Metazoa > Chordata > Actinopteri > Siluriformes > Sisoridae > Bagarius > Bagarius yarrelli. The sequence goes on along the minus strand of VCAZ01000375.1, from coordinate 11,656 downwards.
CAAAATGGTACTGACTTGGAAAATCCATGGGCAATGTAAGAAAACGAGTAAAGACTTGGTCCTTAAACACCACTAGGATTACTATGTTTCATTTGTGCTATAACTTTTTGTAACTTTTCATTATGCTCTTTTCATTATTCTCATGACTCCTTTAAATATTGGCACTTTGAATATAAATGCTTCTTAAGGTAATGAAACGAGGACTTTGTTTGAATAATTACTACTTAAAAAGGCAGATATAATCCTACTAGGAAACGCATACAGATGTTCAAAATCAAATGTGGTGGAGTCATGGCACAAATCTGACTGTTTCAATACTTCTCTCACCTTGAATAACAAGTCAACCTGTTGTCTCAAAGATAATAACTGGTCGAATTTTGTGAGTAGATATTTTTTAGGTGATTTAAACTTTTGCTTTTTTAAGTCCTATGCCCCAAGCATAGGACATTAACACATTGATCTTTAAAAATCTTTATAAAGATGTAACAGACATATAACAGATATAATATTCCCTGGACAAGATAATTCTTACCACATCTTCAAGATAATTCTTAATCACATTTTAGATCAGCTGAAGAACTTAGATCTGTAGTGAACCATCATGATCTTACAGATGTGTGGACAGAAACATAGATAAACAATATAATTGGTCCAAGCAAAACAGACTGGATTGATTCTATGGTACAGCTAGTAAAAAGACAGATTTTTCAGTGCATCCGGTCATCTCAATGATCTCATCTCATTTCTATGTCTCTTTTAGTTCAAATCTGATAGTTGATAGAGCTTTTTAACAATAAACTACTTCAAGATAATTATTTCATATAGGTTTTTCATGTTTTCTGGAGAGAAGAAAAAGGCAATTTTTCATCATAAGGCAGTGTTGAGACTCTAGTGCGCTAGATACACCAATTTAAATAAGATTGGAATTGGATTCGGATTGGGAAAAAAGTCAGGAAAAAAGAAATATCTTAATTTATTCAAACTTTCTGAGCCAGGAAAAAAACCAAGAAATGAGTACCATTGCTCTGTCTTTTCATGAGAAACTACATTAGTTAAATTGCTGTAATAATTCAGCTGTAATCAAACCCCTATCTGGTCTTCCTCAGACATTAAAGCATTGAACCTTTACTGGTTTAATTAAGAAATAGACTGTCTGGTGTGGTTGTTCCTGGTGACCAAGATAAATCCCTGTGAAACTTACAGACTATGCTGATGACATGAATGTGTTTGTACAAAATTCAGATGGTATAATCATTTTAATGACTTTTGGACTGTTTTCAAAATGCAACATCTGCTTAAACTGGAACAAATGCACAACATTTAGAAAAGAGACCGGCAAATAAGTTACCTTGGGTAGCATTTAGCCTTGCCTCGTTACGAAACATGAGTGATTAAAATCTGGATAGACAGTTGTTTTTAAGTAATGCAATGTGGGTAACAGATGGTCTGATACTGATTTTTATGTCAGTTCTGACTTCTTAAGATGCAAAAAAACATTAAAAAAATTGATCTTTTTAATTGATCTGAATCAAAATAACACAATGCCATATCCTTCTCTAAAGGTAATACCAAAGAATTTGAGAATGAATGCAAATCTGAATGCTGTTTTTTTTGTTGAAAGGATACAAATTTTAGATTTAAAATTTATTGTAAAAAACGTATATGTGAAAAAGATGTTCATTCTTAACTGTTAAGAGACAGAGTTGATACTAAATGGAGCGCTTATTTTTCTTCTTACTTCTTTTTAGATTTAATTCGCCGTCTCGAATTTTTTGCTTTGAGTTGCGAGCTAACTTCAGACACCCAACTGCTAGTTGAAGAAGCGAACGCCACAGTGAATGCTGTAACATCTGCCTAGCATCTGGTGTCTCAAAGAAATGGTTAGTCAAACATGCGCATTAGCAAGTGGAGTCGTCTGATCTCCAAGGTAAATGCTGTAAATTATACTTAATAAAAACAGTTTATCGCAGTACATTGTATTGTATTGTTTTTTTATACAATATTTGGTATTTATAAGTATATTTTTCTTATTTAAAAACATGAAACCGGGGAAAAAAATAGAAAAATCCAAATGTTGACTTGGCAACCTTGTTTAAGGCTTTGGTAAAAAACTAAACTTTTCTTCTGTGTGTGGATAGAGAGAGAGACACACACAGACAGAGGGAAAGATTGAAAAGGCTAATGTGTTGCTCATCTCACCTTTATTTAGTCTGTCAGAGCTAAGATTCGCGTTATTGCTAATAATATAAATAGCACAGAACAGAATGCTTTAAAACAAGAAAGCAATTTATTTAAATGTAGATGTAACAATGTGTCACAATTAAAACAGCTTTATGTAAATAGCATTAGGTCAGGTATGAAATATATGTAAACAGATAACAGATATCAAATGTATAACAGATATACACAGATGTACAACAGAAACTGCTGGTGTGCAATTCTGCACAGCAGGTAAAAAACAAAAATTAATAATAAATAGTATTTGCTGTGACTCAAACCTTAAAAAACATTCTTATAAACACCATCTCCATGTTGCAAGCAGTAAACTTTTTTACAATAAAACCCTCTCTCCTCCTCCTCTCTCTCTCTCTCTCTCTCTCTATTCTCTAACACACCACAAGCAAGAGTTCTGTACTACATTATCCCCTGCAGTTAGAGACCTTATACATTCTTCTACATGTTATCAATGCACACAAGTGTTCATTTTCCATTCCACAGCACCTGAAGCTTAATTAAATGGCAGCGCTCCAAAGAACAAAGTAATGGGCTTACAGAGGGAGTGAGAGAAAGAGAGGGAGAGAGCGTGGGAGAGGCAGAGAGCGTGGGAGAGAGAGAGAGCAGGTGTTTCCCTCTCATTCTAGCCACCAGGATCAGGCTCAGAGTATTAGTGACTCTCTAATTATTACAGCTATAAAACACACACACACACATACAAACATAAAACCATACAAAAGAGCTAAAGTAAAAACTCCAAAGAACAACATAAAAAATTATCTGTCTACAAGCAGGAAAACAAAACAGCTACCAAAAACAATATGTTCCCTTTTCTTTATATTGTTATTAAATAATTTTTTTTAAAACAATGAGTGAAAAAATTGTGTTAATCTGTATTTAATACATATACACAGCATAGCAGGCTGCACGGATGGATGATTTCATGGATGATTTCCTGATAAACACAAATGACCATAATGGATTTATGAATATGAACAGAAGATGAAAGTTTAGAACTTAATTTCATTAATCAAATTTAACTTTTAAAACTTTTTATATGAAAACTTGTATTTACTATACTATAGTATGTGAAGGTAACATTCTGACCTGTTCTGGTATAGACACTAGCTCCAACTCCGTAACTTTGACCAGGTTACTAAAGATAACTGAATGCATGCCGCAGAAGGATTTGCATACATGATTAATACACTGTAGACTTTTGTTATAGATAAAATAGTATAGACTTAACTGGCAATGCTCAAACAAACTTAGACTCCTTTCTCGTTGACATGCTAACATTTTCTATACCACCATCTGTCCAACATGTGTTGACCTTTAAACTAAATGTCTTGGGTCAGCTCATTGTTAGAACTCTGGAGTCTTCCTGTTAACAAAACTACAGTATTCACTTATAAACACGAAACTAGCTCACACAGCCAAGGACAGGAGTGCTGTGTTTACAAAAAAAACGCTGAAGGTAGCAGAGGATGGGTATTTTATATTTAGTTTAAAAAGGCAACTGACCTCAGAGGTCTGACAGAGAAAGAGGAATGCTGTCCTTTATCCTTTAGGGAGGTGCACTTAGTTCATTAGTTTAGATCACTGAGTTTCAGTATAAAGTGATTCCCTGCTCAACAGCTGCTTTCATGGGCTAAGAATAGGACATGATTGTCTTGGAAACACCCTCCAAGTTACTTCTATCTTAGTTTAATTTAGATAATTTATTGTGCAGTTAAATGAAATTTAAGTTTTTAAATATACTTTATTCCTATTTCCAAAATCCTGATACATACACTTTTAGAAGAAGGGCGCCTAGGTCTTTGAACAGGTCAGAAATAATTTGTAAATTAGCCCTGTAGAGTAAATTTGAAATGCATTTATTTCCTATATGATAATTTATTTATCATCGTTATTATTATATCTATTTCAAGTTTATCCCAAAGGTGTTACGTGCAAAACACTCAAACCATAACACACTGTGTCTTCATGGATCTAGTAAACAGGGTCAATGTAATACTATTACAAACAACAAAATAATATTAGACAACTGTTTGCTTCCAAATTTATGACAACAGTTTAGGAAAACCAATCCTTTATTCAATTAGATATTTTCTGTCCATTTTAAATACCAAAATCGTATTGCTTATTGTGTTATCACTGAATCTTGGGCATGTCTGTTCAGGTCTCTGCTCTCATCCCTGTCGCTGAGTTTGCTGTGTGTTTAGGTCCTCAGATTAGAGCTTAGTTAAAGACACAACGTGTCTGATGTACTGTAAAATTTATCAGTGCATTGAACTGTGATATGGACATAGCCTTAGTTTTTCTATCAAATTAACATTTTATTTTGGTATGTAACCTTTATAAGTCATAATGAAATTATGTTTCAAGAGAGTGAATTTTTTATATATCTCAAACACATTTTATTACTGTGCAAACAAAAGGATTTGAGCAGTGAGTCAACATCTGTCTGAAAAAGGGAAAAAAGTAATAAAGCCTGTACATTTTTGTTTATGGATAAAGAATTTGGCATACAAAAATATGCATTACTAGAAATATCAATATATTTGGATACAGTTGAGTTATGCAATATGGGATACATTTTATGTAATATAGAGTAGTAGCCTCTAAAACATGATGTTTAAAAGAAATATATGTATGTGATGGTAGAATGTCCCAATACTTTTGTCCATATAGTGTATTTCCTAACAGTGTATTGATTTTAATGTTGTATTTTGGTCTTCATATTTAAGAGCAATCCAGTGTAGAGGAAGCGAAACAGCAATCTTGGACCACAAGTAGCAGAATATTACATTATTTGACAGTCATTTTTATCCAGAGTGTCATTTATTTATACAACTGGCAATTGGAGTATCTTTTTCAAGGGCCCAGCAATGACAGCATGGTGGTCTTGGAATTCAAACTAACTATTCCAAATAGTAATTCAATTCCTTAACCACTGTATACTTTTAAATATCACATAAATAGATTCAGTTTATAAGAGTGATAAGCGAGTGACAGTGACAGTGTATGACAAGCATAATGGTGTTAAAGGGTGAAACTTTGGAACCTAATCAGGTTGAGCAGAGTGTACAGTTAAGAAGATGAAAGATCTGAACAGCCTTTTAAGCAGAAATGGAATGGGAGCTGCCCTACAATGGACTGGCGGCCAGGGTGTACCTCTGCCTTTTGCCAAATAACAGCAGAGAAAGACTACTGGGATAAGTCAAAGGGTCTGAAAGATAACATCATGATTGCAGGAATCTTTTTGAGCAGGTAGAAATATGGTGTGATTTGATTTTGATGTGTTTGAACAGCTCATATGATTTGTGTACTATTCATTTTTTGTTTGGTATTTTTATATTGTTACTAACTGTACTATACATTTTCTGATGTATTGTAGTGTTTTCTTTGGTTGTCTAGTCTTTGCGTGTTCATATGTTCAGGGAGAAACTGCGAGAGAAAACTTTCAATGCTATCAGGCCCCAAAATGTCCCACTACACCTTTAAAGACAGATGTGAACATGAGCACTTCTCACCGTTTAACACATATACAGCATTTTAGAACAAAAAGTATGAAAAATAAATAAACAAACCTAACATAAAGTTGGTTAGACTTATTCCAAATAGTAGTGCCGTTGTACAAACAAAAATGTCTATTAACAACATGTTGAATAAGGACTATTTACACTTATTGCTAGCTGACAGAGGAAAAAAAGAACTGATGAACGAAAAAATGATATAAGAGGCAGAAAAACATGAGGTGAGAGACATGGAGTACATTATAACAGAGCATGACAGGAACACCTGCTGCATCTGTCACACATACATCTCTAACAGGAAACAATCAACCCTGGCCTAATACTTACCTAAAACTCAATAATAACAGTAAAACTAATATTTAAATATGTTACTAAGCAGTAAAATGTAGTTCCAGTTAAAGCCTGAAGATGCCATTAAATCTTCATATATTGATTATATACAATAATTATCAAATGCGGAACAGTAACATTACAGGTTGAAACTGTGAAGAAGGTACAGGAGTTGAATTAATTGGGGTCGACAATCCAGAGCAATGGAAAATGTGTAAATGTGTAAAAGAGAGAATATCAGCTAGAATTAAGGAAAAGGTGTTCAAGACAGTGCTGAAACCAGCTATGATGTATGACGCTGAGGAAGAGACAGGTGGCAGAGCTGGAGGTAGCAGAGCTGAAGATGTTGAGGTTTTCTTGGGAGTGACAAGGTTGGACAAGATTAGGAACGAGTTTATCAGTGGGGCGGCTTATGTTAGATGTTTTGGGGAAAAGGTCAGGGAAGCCAGATCAAGGTGGTTTGGACATGTACATAGAAAGGATAATGAGTGTTTTGGTAGGAGGATGTTAGAAATGAAGCTACCAGGCGGAAGGAAAAAGGAAGACCAAGAAGAGGAGGTTTATGAATGCAATAAATGAGGACATGAAGTTAGTGGGTGTGAGTGAAGAGGATGCAGACTTAGGTGGAGACAGATAATTCGCCGGGGGAACCCTTAAAAAGGCCATGTAAAGCAACCAATAAGAGTTTGTTCTGTTAAGCATCATGGCCAGGGGCATAATAATGTAAAGTCAATGTTCCTACACCTACAGCCTGCAATCATATCTTATTTATTCAAGAAGATTGTCTAATATAAGAAAAAATTTGCTTAATACTAATCTCTCATGTAGAGCGATGTATTAGTAGTATTATGTAGAGTTAAAACAAACAAATAGGCGAATTCTCGAATTCTTGGTTGACATATTGTTTTCCACTTAATTGTTTTCCAAATAATTAGCATCATTTTAGACTTTAGTATTTTTATGTATTTATTTTAAATACAGTTTTTAAAGTAATTTTTGTTGTTTTAAAGTGATTTTAAATAAGAATCTTAAAGAATGATTTCGTAAGCTAGAGTAGTGTTGTGTGTGGTTTACCATAAAATTTATCTACAAGCTACAGGATAGTTTTATAAACTACAAAGCACTTAATACCCAAAACAAAAGACCCCCCACTTCTCCTTTTTAACACTTAATTGGCTCACAAGCGTCTTGAGTTGCTGCAGCTATCCACTTTTAGACAACTACAACTTTCCAACAATTTCTAAAATTCAGAATTGATTATGAAAATGTAAAACTATGCTGTAAACCTTTTAATTGAATTCCTTAATTGAATTCCTTAAGCTGTTTTTACAATCAATGTGGTTTATATATTCTTTGCATAAACGTGCTGTTTTGCTCTCTTTGAGGAACTCTAGCTTACTAGGCACACACTCACCAACGTCTTTTGTTACACATCCCTAAATATGCATTTGTCTTCTTTTAGATGCTTCAAGCTTCAAAGAGATAGATGTGGGAAACTAAAGATAGTAGAGACTAAAAGATAGTAGAAGTTGTGGAGAACAACCACAAAGCCTAAACATAACATGCAGGTACCTGCTATTCTGGCTAGACATTAAAGAGCCCACATAAGCTACTTCACACACAAACATACAGGAAAAGAGTGCCTCGAAAAAGTATTCATACCCCTTGAACTTTTTCACATTTTGTCACCTTACAACCACAAACTTTTTTTGTGAAGTGGATCGAAAATGATATACGGTTTTCAAAAGTTTAGGCAAATAAAAATCTGTGTGGTGTGCATTTGTATTTAGCCCCCTGTACTCTGAAAACCCTATTTAGAGCCCAGTGCAATTAAAAAAGTCACCTAATTAGTTAATAGAGTCCACCTGTGTATAATTTAGTATAAATATAAATACACATGATATGTAAAGGCCTCAGTGATTTGTTAGAAAACACTAGTGAATAAACAGTAGCACTGGACCAAGGAACTCACCAGACAGGTCAGGGATAAACTTGTGAAAAAGTTCAAAGCAGGGTAAGGTTATAAAAAATATCCCAATCTTTGAACATCTCAAGGAGCACTGTTCAATCCATCATCCTAAAATGGAAGAAGTATGCCACAACTGCAAACCAACCCACTAATCTGACAGACAAAGCAAGGAGAGCACTGGTCAGAGGAGCAGCCAAGAGGCCAATGGAGCTGCAGAAATTCACAGGTCAGGTGGGAGAATCTGTTCCACAGGACAACTATAAGTCATGTACTACACAAATCTGGAAGAGTGGCAAAAACAGTGTCACTGTTAAAAGAGCTATAAGAAATCCAGTTAGCCAAGTTAATTGACATCAGGTCTGTAACATGATTAGCCATAAAAGACAAAAAATCTGTGATGTCTTAGAGAGGCAGAGTCTCTCAGAAGTAAAGATGGGCAGAAGCTCTATAATCTGTGTAAAAGAGTGGTAGTTAAAAGATTGTGGAATACTTTTAAAACAATGTCGTCACATCAAATTGCAAAGGCTTTGCAAATCTCTCATATACTAAACTCATCAAAGGATTAAGATACACTGGATTAAAACAGGGAAAACTGTAAGGATGCCTGTTTGGTCTTTTGTGGTCTTTCATGCAGAAAGAAAGCCAGATGTGAACATGGTCCAAATTTGACATTTTTTGTGGAAACGTGGATGCTGTGTCCTCCAGCCTAAAGAAGTGGGAGACCTTCCGCATGGTACAGTATCGGTTCAAAACCAGCATCTTGATGGTATAGTGGTGCATAAGTCCATACTAATGGGCAGCGACGCATGTTTTGGAGGAACTATGAATGCTGAAAGGTATATAAAGGTTTTACAGCAACATATGCCACATACTGCATACTCCACATACTGCAACTATTACAACAGCATGGCTTCATAGTAGAAGGTGAATTGGCCTCCCGCAGTTCAGATCATTCAACTATTGAGAACATTTTGCGCATCATTAAACAAAATATATTTAAGAAGCTGGAAATCTGTATCGGCAACATACGACCATTCCCAACACCAAACTCCAGAAACCTCGATGCCCAGAGTTTTAAAAAGAAAGATATTCTACACCAGGGTAAAAGTTTTGTCTAAACCTTTTAACAAAGTTGCTGTAAAAATTTTAACTTTTAAGGCATAAGGAGGGGTTGACCACATGAATGATGTCAGCTTGCTTAACAACTATGCACAAAGTGATTGGCTGATAGAGGAGGAGTCTCTGTCAGAGATTCATACATAGAAGTATTGTAGAGCGCAATATTGTTTCCACATTCGAATAAAGGTTAAAAAAAGCTAAGTGTCATTATTTAAAGTAATGATCAGCTATTTTATGACAAGTGTGCTCCTTATAAAAAATGATTGTTTGATATTCGTATAAACAGCCTTTTAATTGACGAGTAGAAAATCATGGCTGATTTATTGATACAGTGACTGTGTCCCTGACAAGTTCTACACATCATAAGGCAATATTTTTAAAGCCCATTTCATCAATTAAATTTTATTTGTCACATGCATATTCATACAGAATAAAACATGCAGTGAAATGCTTTCTACGACTGTCCAACATGTAAACATGAAGTAAGTGTGTAAAATAAAAATAAATTAAATTAAATTAAGTATAAATAAGTATAAGTAAAGAGATGTTTAAATATAAATATAACCTGGCCTGCCCTGTCCTGTAAAGTTTTGACCCGTTATAGACAATCCTGCTACGAGCTAATGTTGCATACCAGCACCAGTGTTGGGAAGGTTACTTTGAAAATGTAATAGGTTACAGATTACAAATTACCCTATTTACTGTGAAATGTATTAAACAGCGTAACTTTTCATTACCAATAAATGTAAGTAACTGATAACATTGATTACTTTGATTTATTTTAAGTTAAATTCGTGTTATTTAACATATCCATAATTTCATAGTACAATGTAAATTAAATTACATGTAACTGGTTACTCTCTAAACACTTTAGGGTTTAAAATGTTCTTTTGATGTATAGAAGATGAGAAACGGAGATAACGCATAAAAGCTGTTCTGTGATCCAGCTGTTCTTTCTCACTGATAACTGTTTAGACATTGAATGTTAACTCTCTCATTGACTTTAGATCCCTGCTATTAATGCACTCTTGCAACTATTTTACTGTTGAGAAAGCTAGAGCATTTTTGTCTCCTGACCTATATTTTCACGTAATTCATAGTCTGCTTCAGTTTTGCAATTCTCTGATTTTCAACAAAGGTTCTATAATGTAGACTTTAGTGCCCCGTCTGGGAAAATATTGCTTGCACATGTTATAAGACAATGTTATAAATAAAATGATATTCAAGTTATTACTATTGTATTGTTGCGTGCAAAAGTGAATGAAACCATAAATACTTTCGATATTGTGTATTGTTAACATGCAAATAATTGGTACCAGTTTTGTTCCAAAAATTTAACAAATAACACTTCTATGTGTAGTATTTTCCCTGATTCTAAAAGCTGATTGGTATTTCTAACTTGTGCCTAGTGTGTAATGTTGTGTGTTGTGCAAAGTGTTATTTGCCTGTGCCTTGAGTCTACTGTCAATGACTTGTTCCCCTACCACCCCATGTCAATAAGCAGTACAGAGACTAAAAGATCGAAAACTCCTTGGGTTAAAGGAAATAAACCAAAATAAAAAAATACTTCATTTAAAACCTTAAGCTGAAAAGTGAACCAAATGTGTTGCTGTTATTAAAATTGTAGCTATATTTTATTACATCATACAGTCACGTTCACACAGCAGCACCAACACAAACCTCAAATTAAAAGTGGAAAGCTTTAGTTAATCCTTAAAAGCATGCAGCCTAGCTTGAGAACGTCCATTCAAATTTTCATTCAAAGTATTCCTCATCATTTTTTCTTATTTTTGCGTTACAATTTTTTTACTTCACTTTTAACAATTCTCCTCAATAAGTCAAACAAGTTGAACTTTCTTTTGTTTAATTTGTTGGTCATCAGCCCTAAAAAGTTTCCCTGTATGTTTATTGTGAAGAATACAGTGACTGGCTTCTCATTTAATAATAAATAATAAAACCTGAATACAGGAAAGTTGGGACATTTTTTAAATTTAATTGAAAAAAAAAGACTCTCTTAGACATCCTTTTTTTAAATCATTTCAGACCTGATCTCAGTTACATAATTAGTTGCTAATGTTCTCCAGGTAATCTTTTCAATATGCTGCTTTTTTAGCCCGTTGTTGCTCCTGTGCAACATTTTAAGACCTGTTCCAAGCTCAAATTTAGAGAGAGCTCATTATGATGAAAGTGTACAATTTCTCATTTAAACATTTGTGTTATCCATGTTCTACTGTAAAAAATATTGCCCGTGATTTGAAAGTCTTTATTTTTCATTTTATTCTTATTTAAATGATGTCCCAACCATTTTGAAGTAATATGCGAAACAAATTAAATTGGGTTAAGAACGTAAACCTGGAAGATGTGATGAACCATCATTTTCGAAAAAATGGGTTCAGAGACAAATCTTCCAATGATTAATAATTAAAATGCTTAAAATTTGATAAAAATAAATATTAATTAACACAGACACCATGGCTATTTTTAA